>LPNX010523726.1:178709-189019 GCA_001517045.1 Pseudotsuga menziesii
AATTGGATTAGTGATTAAATGACATGAAATTATGTGTTTGAACTTTCTTGTAGCGCAAGAGCGAAATTATTGCACTGGCGCGCTACAAGAAAGTCGCGAGTGCCAAAATAGTCATTTTTCACTCCAACTTTTTCAATGGTTTCATTCCTAAGGTGTTAATCGCATCAATTAGAATATTTTATACGTGTCTTTCCAGGCTAATCATGGAAATAGGTGTATGGTCATTGTGTGAGGGAGATCGTGGCAATTGTATGCAAATTCATGGAAAATGATGACAGTGAGTGGAACGAGGCAGAATTTTCGGGAATAGGTTCCTAAGCTGAAGATCACGAAGGCATTGAATGTCGTGGTGGAGACATATTGCTGAAAAATTGGAATTTTGACAGTTGAAGGAAAAATTAGGGCTTTCTAACGGTGACAGTTCGAAGCGATCTGGAGGGTTGAAGGCAGTTGGAACGTGCAATTCTACACCTAACCTTTCAAGGGATCGAATTCTAGTGCCTGTGTTAAGCTTTGGATGAGGTATCCCGCGTGACCTTTGATAGGGTTTGTTAAATTTGGGGGTTTTTTCTGATAAATCCTATTATGTCAAAATTTTAAAGAAGGACATGAATTTACTCACTCAATAGACTTTGAATGATGAGATATTAATAAAAATATCTAAATATGCATCATTTGAGTTAGTAAAGTTCATAGCAGAATTATTGGAGGTCTCTAAATCTATGATTAAGTCGAATTATTGAAACTTGGCACAAAGCATTTCCTAAATTGGTGATAGGGCAGACTATGTAAATTTGAAGATAAACAGATTGTGAAAGTTAGAAGGAAAATTGATTGCCAAGACTGTGCAAATTTGAAGAAAAATAGACTGTGAGATTACTAACAGGTGCTGCAAACCATACTGAAAATGAAGAGGAGTGGAAAAACTAATAGGGCCGAGCCCACTGATCTTAGTTGGATAGATAAAATACCAGGATGTGCGCGGCTATTTGAAAATGCAAGATGGTTGGTATTTTTCAAGAAAATTGATGGATACAATGCTGAGGTCTCCCATAAGTTTGCTCAGTGTTATGACAAAGATACTGTATCTTTTGATAATTTGAAATTCAAATTGACCAAAGATTTGGTGGCTGAGGCAACAGGGGTTAAAAATGAAGGAGAACTTTGGTTTAAGAAAGTGCCATTTACCTTTATTGCAAAAAGGTACGTACTACCTGGTATAGTTGCAGATTGGGGTAAGGGTGTGCCCATCCATAACTTCAGGCATGAATGGGTAGAACCTATCAAGGTTTTACAAAGTTATATTACATGTGAAGGAAGGTATGCCTTCATTTTTAAATACCATTTTAGGTTCCTTCAACACCTCAATAATGAATCAAAGATGAACCTGCCTTTCTTCTTGCTAAAGAGCCTGCAGAAGATGTCTAGCAGAATCAAAGAAAACTAAGATCATACTAGACAGTCCATTTTTCACCATGGACTTATCAAACTCATTATCAACAGTGTTTTCCAGAAAGAAGGAAACACTTGGGAATATTTCCTTTTTTGGTCAGGGTTTCAGAATAGACAAAAGGACAGTCTAATAGAAAGCAAGCTGATAGAGGACACACCTTGATAAGAAAACTAAGACAGAAAATAAAGTTTAAAAATGAAGACAGTTTCCAATTAGAGGAAGTTGCAGAGCCTGCAAAAGAATATTGTGAATCTAAACAACATCTAGATGACAGTGAGAGAAAAGATTTGTAGTCTGTTAATAAGGAGACTCATCCTATTCAGGATGATGCACCAGCGGATACATTTGTTGATGATAAGATTTTATTAGCAGAGAAGGTTTCAGGTGATGAAGAGGACACTAAAGTCCAAAAACAAAGTCCAATTACAATCTTGTCAGAGGATGAAACATACCTGTTTGAGGAGGATAAGATTCTTGTTATTGATGAAACTAAGGTTGGCACTAAAAAGGAATTTCACAGTCAGGAAGATATGGTAGGAATAACAAAGAAAAATAAGCTAAAAGTCATGGAATTTTCCTCTGTCATCCATCAGGGTAAAACTTCAAAAATGGTAGGGGAACTTTCTCCTGGGTGGAGACCAAAGACTAGACCTAGAAACAAGCTCAAGATGAATATGAAGAAATTACTAAACCCTAAATCGAATAAAGAAGAGGTAACTATGATTGATGAATCCTCCTCTGATGAAAAACTAGATGTTGATAAGGGTGACAACAAAGGGAAAAGACCAATGAAATCAGAAAAAGAATCTTCCCTCACTAAGACTAAACTGTCTGATGTATTTTTAGAGATACGAAGCCAAATGTTAAAGGAGCAACAAGAAGGTGAGATAAAGGTTTCTCACTCAGAAAAAAAGCTAATGGTTGATGAAAATGTTCCCTGTGAAACTGAGACTAAAGAGAACCTAAGTTTTCATGAGACTCCTACAAAATTGCTACCAAAAGATGAAGAAATCTATAGGAGACTAAACATTCCATGGCTTCCCCATGAGATGCAAAATACAACAGGAAATAAAGAATTTGATTCAGAGAAAGAAAATTTACAGAGAACTATAAAGCAGTATAAACATCAGGTAGAATATATGCATGAGAAAAATTATGGTTTGGTTATGGCTAGGAGAAACACCCAAGCCTTAGAGGGGATAGCTTTGTTAGCAGAGGAAGCTAAAGATCTATGAGGCTTGTTAACAAAATCAGTTATTTGTTATTTTTTGAAGGATATTTCATTTTTGTAATTATTATTTTGATAAAACCATTTCGATGAGTGGGCTGAAAAAGAGTTAGGGTTTAGTCTTTAACTGAATTTTGAAGGATAGTATTAATGTATGTCACAAAGAGGACTAAGGGTTCGATTTTTTGGCTAACAAGAGACGGTCTTCAGGCTTGTCCATAAGCTAATTAAATGACTCTTATGTGTATTTGAAATACTGATTATGAAATATATGATCCATTTACCCTTCAGTTTGTTCTCTAGATTCATTTATAGCTTGTTTTAGCTACTCAAGTGGTAATTTCATTGCTGGTTTGAAGTTTTTATGCTTGTAGTGCTTGCCATTTATGGATGAACTTCAGTGTTGTTTTCTGTTGGATACATGGTTATTATGTTATGCATCTCATTTTTTCTATGCTTGTGATTTAGTTTTTATTTGGGTTATGAATGCATTCCCTCTTCTCATCAAACTTTACAACCAGAAAACCTTAAAAAACCCTAAAAACCTTGTTTTGTTTTATTGAGATATTTGAGATTATGTTGGCTTGTTTTCTTGTAGTCTAGAAACAATTTCTGGCATAAAAAAAATGGAATCCACTGGAAGGAGGGAATTAAGGAATCCCTCATCAACCAAAATGAGGTACTCAACAATGCTGGATAATTTGGAAGAAGTCAAACGATCCAGATGTACATGAACTAGTAACTGTATTGGGAATGGCCGATGTGCAAAGAAAAGATAACTGACCAATGGCTGACTCAGGATAAAAATTCCTTCAAACAAGAGCATAAGACAGATGGTGATTGACAGGAAGCATTGACTCGACATGCAAATTGGGACAACTCTGTGACATAGGAGGCATTGAAAAGGATCCATAGGGACTGGAGCAATAATTAGTCAGCGGAGAAAATTCAGAATAATGATTATAGCTCCTAGAATCATACTAGTAACTCAACTGATTGATTGAATATATAGTGCTATGTTCGAAGGCGACACGACTCGACAGCTGCCAAAAGTAACATAATTTCCTGTCCGGTTTTTTATGTTTTTTAATTTTTTTCTTCTTTTTCATATTAAGAAGCTTGAAAAAGAATAAAAATGATTAAGATACATAAATAGGATGAGACAAGTGTCTTGGGAAAGAAAACTAGTTCCAAGGAGTGGAACATACATATGCTCAATGCAAGGAATCATGTGCAGGATAAGGACACTCAGGGGAATGTCTCCTCTGGGTAAGGGATTATCAAGCTTCAAAATATATATACAAGGCTCGTCTTCTCTAGAATTGAGGAAGGATAAGGATATATGACTAATAAAATTCTAGAAAGGATCCAACATAAAGCTTAATGTGAAAAGTGAATGCATGGAAATGCATTTACAACTTGATATAAAGGGGAGTCATGTGGGAGATGGCCAGCATAAAATTTCAAGAAAGAATATGTGGTTCTTGCTCGAAGACATGGCGTGACTATAATGGACTCCCGGACCTAAGGGAAAAACTACAGCATGGGTAGTAAATGAAAAAGCAAGATCTAACTAGGGCACCCATGAATAGGAAGGCTCTACAACTTACATAATTCCACTTCTAGTAGCAGTGTGAGGTTATGTAACATTACGAAGTGGGTTCATACCTATGGTTAAAGTGACATGGTCATAGGATGATGCATGGTGCAAGTAAAAAAAGTGATCCTATGATATATGTCAGTTTGAAATTATACCTGTGATAGGCACAAATAGGTCAAGACCTTGGTAAAAAAGTGCTCAAAACAAGTCCCTACATCACAAGATTAGGCCACAACAGTTCAAAAGGGTCAATAAAGGTGCAAAACTATAGGAAAGTGGGTAAAAATTTCAAAAGAAATTTTGATAAATAGTAAAAAAATCAATTTTCACCATACCATTTGATTTTTTACCAAATATAGTGCATTTGGAGCCATTTTGAACTATGAAATTTAATCACCAATTTCGAGATCTAGGAGCAATGAAATCACAAACTTTCAGTGGCTGGTAAATACTCATCACATTCTCTATCTTTTCCATGTATTTATTTTAATTTTTAATGCTATAATTTCATGTTTGAATCCACCCAAATATGGGTATCACGGCCCATGTGAATCACGGTTTATCTGTTCAAGTATAGGGATGGGTATACACAGGAAAAATGGAGCTTGCCCACATATACACATAGTTGTAAAAAGGAAAAGTCACGTATATGTGTGTGCATAACCAAAAAAAGGAAAAATGTCATGAGAAATGCATGTTTGTTTTGCAGGATGGTGATAGAATGGAGGGAACATGAACACGAGGATGTGGATAAGGAAGTGCAGCATGATGCAAATGCTTAACAAGATCTAAGGGGATGTGGTCTATATAAGTTTTGGAAACTTGGGAGCCTGAGAGCTCATCCAATGATTATACAGATGCTAGTAGACTATTGGGATCCAGATACAGAGACATTTCAACTTGACAAGATGCCTCTGAGACTCAAGGTAGAAGACATATATTTCATTACTGGACTATCTCACCGAGGTGAGGTAGGCAAATTGAGGTCTCGTGGGGTGGGGTGTGGACTCACTATAGATGAGTATATCATTTTGTACGGTCTTCCCAATACTAAAAATATCAGAAGCTAGGTTCTTGTCAACTCCATCCAAAGCCTCGGTTTCAAGTTGATAGTACTAGTGCTAGCCATGATAGCAAGGTTGGAATTGCTGCATCTGGCCTCCAGGACTATTATGGTATATGCAGTAGATTTTATGAGACCAATAATATACAACTAGAGCACATCATTATTGAACAACGTGAAGTAATGAATGAATAACTACAAGCTGAGTAGGACAAGGAACTTTGGGTTCACCGATAGTCTCTCTACATTCTTCTCTGAGTGGGTACCTGGCCTTATCCCAAGAGTGCAGGTTCATCTAGATGGTCTATGAGATCCAGCACAAACCTGATGTGAAGAGCTGATGCATCAATTAAGGGGAGGTAGGAAACCCACTCGATTTTCCCCATACTTTTACCACTGGTGACAACGACATATCATGGTCATGGACTACTATCCCTATGCATGTATCGACTTCCGCGAAGACCCAGACATGTCATTACCACAAGGTGATTCATATGGTGATCTAGATAACAATCCCAAATGTATTTTTTTAACTATTTGATTTTTTTGTATTTTTTGATATAATGGAATAAAAAAAGAACATGTTTTTCGTGGTACCATGTACTAATACTCATCTTGCATATGCATCTGTGGGTCCTAGATGGTCGGATGGCTTCCCCCGACATCATCAAAGGGGATGAGGTGATTATATCCTAGGTGCATATGTGAAGCATACACTCCAAATAATTCATACCAACTTCATATGTATGACGCATAGGGTGCCTATGGTGCAAGTCGAGGACTTTCTTGAGGCAATGCAGATACATGTAGTTGGAGTTCCTCATGCATGGGTTAGAATATTCATACGGTTAGTAAATGTCGTATGTGTTTTCATGACCATCACTCCATTTTGTAGGCATGGAGGCCTAGATATACATTATGTACCATTTGTATAGTGTTTTTGGGTGACTTGAAGCCCCAATTTTATACCATGACATTTTGCACTATGACACCATTTTGGACTATATTTTGAAAATGAAAATGCTTATAGTGATCAATTTATTATATTTACATGTGTTATTTGAATGTGAATGGAATGTGTGTGCTTCATGATTGATGTAACAAATGCCATTCCAATACATAATTTGCATAAGAATTGGGAACATGATTGTAGAACCTAGGAATATGAATGTATATTGCGTATTCAAATTGTTGTTCTACTAAACTTACATGTAATAATATATGTAATAAAATCATATCTCTAATACGATACACACCATTTAACTGTGACAGAACCAACTACTATTTAATACACACCTCAAGGGATTGAATACCATTATATATGGCATCGTTTATTATCTCAATCACGGCACTATATTCAACAACATTTATGGATGATAGTCGAAGACATACACCCCTTGAAGACACTAGATGACCCATAGATGTATAGATGAACCAAGCAGTTGAGGCTGACTTATGGGTATGGAGGCTGGAACCATCAATGTATCCTACATATATCAAAGACTACGTCGACATCTGCCAAAACAAAGGGAAGTGTGTCAACCAACCGAATCACTACAAGGGGACCAAAATTAAAGTATACAATTGTACACTAATATACAAAGTATCATCCTTAGTTAAGAATTAGGCATAATATTTTTTAAGATAGAGTCCATTTCTAGGATCCTCCAAGGTTGTCCCTTCATAATCCTCCAGCTCACATGCACCCTTATCTAAGACTCGTTCAACCACATAAGGCCCATGCCACATGGGGTTGAACGTACCCTCCCCTAATAGTTCACTAGATTGGTCATATAAAAAAAGTCACCCTTAAAAAATATCTAAGGACAGATAGACTTATAATACTGCACCTTCATGCGGCACTTATTCACTTCAAGGGCCGCTAAGGAATCCCGACGCTGCTCATCGAGGTGTTTTAAGTGGACTAGACGTTCTTCCAAGTCAGAAGTCTCTGGTAAGAGTTCTATGACTAGTTTCAAAGAAAGAATCTCACATTCAATCAGAAATATAGACTCCACCCCATGTACTAACTGATATGGAGAAAAATAGACTCCACCCCATGTGCACAATTTTTCTACTGCGGATGATGTTGCGGTTGCTATTGGCATTGTGGCTGCAGACGATGTTGTGATTATGGTTGGGGCTATTCTTGCGGTTGTTGTTTGGGTGCAGCGGTGCTTGATGAGACTATGCACAAGTCCATACTTTGCTTTTGTGTCGGTGGTGGTGACACCAATGGGAAAGGAACCATCATGGTGGGATCGGTAAACAACTTAGGGCCCACATTCCATGGTGGGGAAGCTGGTGTGTTTTCAACCACAACGTTGGTTACAGGGATGACATTAGCATGTGTGGTTGCCCCTTGCGTCTCAGTGGTGGTGATGGTAGGGATAACGTTAGCAGGTGTTGTTAACCCTTGCAGATCATGGTAGGTGATCTGGTCAACCGTCACAATCTTCCCTTCATGGGGGAACATCATGAGGCATAATACAGTTGACGCTATGGCTCGCATGGCATACATGTAACTCCTCCCAAGGAGGAGGTTGTAATCTAGTTGAGCATTGACGACCTCAATGTCGATCATGACTATCTTCCCAGCTAACGTGATGGGGACATGGGGTAGGATTCCTTGGGATTTAGTGGGGTGTCCAACATAATCCTGCAGAGTCGTGGAGGATGGTTGTATAATTGGTGATACAAGTTTCTACCAAACCAAGGTAGACATGATGCACATGGATGCCCCCTCATCCACTACTTGCTTGTACACTGATGCACGTGTATTCCCCCTCATCCACTATGCATCGGTGTACAACCAAGTTTCGGATGGATACTAGGATTTGGAAGGCGATAGTGGAGGGCATGCGCGGCTCTCCGTTCTCTGTGTCAAATGTTATTAGCTTGGAATTGGAGGGGTCTACTGCCCCTAGAGAGACTAATAAGGTTTTATGCTACATTGGGCACATTTTAAGTACCTCAAGAGTGGACATGGTGGTTGGCATTTGGGCCAAATCGTCCATAATGCTATAGTTGACTGCAGCTCTAGCTGTGGTGTTATTGGTTGTTCTGCGTATTGGGGGGCGTGGGAATGGGGGTTACTGGACAGGTAAGTTTGTTGTCTTAGATGTGGATGTTGCTGATGAGTCAATAGGTTTTGTGGTGGTACCGTACTGATTTCATCTATTCTCTAAGTTGACCTCTTCAGTAGTCGTGGTCATCAGGTGGTGAACACCTATTTCGGCCATGGGCGGTGCCCCCGGAGCATTGGGATTGGCCTAGGGAGGGGGAGCAGTTGCCACCAATCCTTGGACTAGTAGTGGGTTTTGAAGCACCAATGAAGGAGGTCCTTGTGGTGCCTAGTTGGGTTGGGCTTGGGTGGGGGAATTGGTGTAGAAATTATGACCAGCAATAGATTAATTTCACTCACAACAAATTACAATTGATCATGCAAAATTGTCAACAATGGAGACTGAAAATGGAGCTGTAACACAAAATTATATTAACTCAGTGTACAATAGCCAACCCTGTAATAACATAGGTTGCTGCATATATAGAATACATCAAGAGATCGAATGCATAAGGAGGCATCCAAAACTAGCATAAAGCGGGCTTACCCAAAATAGGCAAATCCTCCATAGGTGTAAAAAGTTGATCCCAAATCTGTCATGAGGCTCACGAATTGGCAAGGGTGCATGGGAAAGCTAATGAGTGGTGGAATGGCAGCTCATACATGCTTTTTCATGCAGGAAAGAGTGGAGGATGAAAGGGGAATAAAATAGGTTCACCTCACCTAGTCTTGCTTTCCTTAGGTGCTTTAAAAACTGAAAAAGCAGTCAACAAAGCAGAAAAAGAAGAAGGACGCCTAGGAGGCCAGGAATAAAGTATATTTGATTCCTAAGGCTTTCCCAAGTGCTGCATGAGTCAAAGATGGCAATTTTGATCTCTATGGATAGGTAATTAGCAACTTGAACATGGTGGGACTCATGAACTAGGCAAATAAGACAAAAATAAATGAATTAATGTCTAAGTGGGTAATACTATGGGTTTGATTATTCTAACACCCCCCCTTAAGCCTGAATTTATGAGTAATAAATAAAAAATGTAGGGCCTAGCAACAAGGATTAGTCACCCTTTTACATACTGCAAGTCCATACAACCAAGGAAAGAGGCAAAACCAACTTGGGAAAATCCTCCCTTAAACATGGACTGTAAAACAAAATTGTAGAATCTTGTCTCCACTCATGCCTTTACAGCATGATCAGCAATCCCCAGCAGTGATTTGAGATTGCTAAAGGTCTTATCAAAAAATGCTTTGGTGAAGATATCAGCTACTTGTTCTGAAGATGAACAAAAGAGTAGGTGAATGGTGCCATCATGCACAAGCTCTCTGATGTAGTGCATGTGAATCTCAATGTGTCTGGTTCTCTGCTTCTGAACTGGATCTTTACAGATTTGAATGGTACTCTAGTTATCATAGTAGATGGTAGTTGAGTACTCAGGTTCGAAACCACACTCTCCAAGTAAACCCTGCAACCATAAACACTGAGTTGCTGCATTGACAACTCCTCTGTACTCAGTTTCTGTAGATGAGAGTGCAATGGCACTCTGTTTCTTGCTTGACCAGATGATTGGCCCTTCTGCAAGCATGAACACATAACCTGAAGTGGACTTCCTGTCTGTGCTATCACCTGCCCAATCACTGTCAGTAAAACCAATTAACTCAAGGTCAGAATTGGCTTTATAGAAAATCCCATGTGTCCTTGTTCCCTGAACAAAGCTAAGGATCCTCTTGGATGCTTTCCAATGGATCTCATGGGGCTGATCCATGAATCTAGAATAAACACTGACTACATAACAAATATCAGTTCAATTATGTGTCAAATACAATAAACATCCAATCAACTATCTATACAAAGTGTTGTTTACCATCGGTGGAGAATCATCTTCCTCCAGCTTCACTCCTGAAAGG
>LPNX010523738.1:0-24586 GCA_001517045.1 Pseudotsuga menziesii
TATATGCGTTTTGAGGGCTTCTATCTAGCACATGAGTAAAAAATCAGGTTTTCATCGCCAAATTTGGCCAAAAAGTGTTACCTATCTTCATGGAATCACCCGGAAGCCCGGATGCAAAATAAATTGAGTTCTGAAATTTTGACAAAATAGGTAAAATTGGAAAAAGAGGTGCCACATGTCACCACTATAAGGGTGACACATTGCCTGTATGGAACTGACGTGGCACCACCACAAAGAACCACGTGCCAGGTACAAATGGAATATGGTAGTCTAGTTGGGGACTGACATGGCAAGCTAAGCTAACAGATGAGGTGGACCAATAACTCATTGACACATGGAATCCATGTGAGCATCCACATAGCAGGTTTGGTTTATCAAAATATATTGGAGGCCAAGGGATTCCAACCCGTTACCTCTACCTCCTCCAAAGTCTCCTCAAATCTCTGTTATCTAGGATGTCTACCATTTGGTTCTTAACCATATAGGGAGGAACTACTATTTATGTGTGAATGGTTGGCTATTTTGTAAAAGGGGTGGTCGAGGGCTAAGCCCTCGACCCCCAAATCTTTGTAATAGTGTTATATGCCACCATGGAACTATATTATATGCCAAGTGTTATGCCAATGTATCAAACCACTTTGAAATGCCAACGGACTATCCCAACACTTCAATATATTATGCTAATGATATATGCCAATTACATTGCATCAAATCCCATATAAAATGGGAAGATAGGGAGGCCAACGAGTTTAACCATGGAATCTCTATTCCAAAACCGCAACATGTTACCACTATCCCATGGCTAGTCCCTTAAATAAGGAATTTGATATTTTATTTAAAAATTAGTTTGGATTTTGAAACAAGAAAATGGGCACGTGGCCACAATTTCAAGGCCCAAAAAACCTATTAAAACCATGAATTTCAACCACGAAACAAAGAGTTTTAAGCATAGTTTTGAGACGAGGGTACATCCATTAATGAGCACGCTTCCAAAGGTGGGAATCTGTACTATCTATACAATTCCATCAGGGGGTTGTCTCATTTTGGGTGCCAAAGGAAACCTCAGGAAAACCTCATCGAGTTTATACCCGTTTTTATTAGAATTTCAAGACGAGCATAGTGGTGCAGTATGTTTCTAAATTTGACTCACAGAAAATATAGGTGTTTTCAAAACTCACATATGTAATCTTTTGAACACTTAATAAGATCATACTTTGTTACAGCTGATTTTACCACACATGGTGGATCACACATTTATGGCCTTCCCTGTCCCTTTGCAGACTCTTTGGACCCCATGGACCATTTTTGTACCTTTGATGTTTCCAAGATCATCCCTAAAAACATTCATTATTTTCCATACGCCACTTTTAAACCTATTCTCACGTATATACACGGATATGACCCTCAAACCCGCGTACATCAGGATGTGTGCAAAAGGCCAAATAGTTTTGGAGTTTTCCTTGATGTGGATCCAAGTCACTTGTCTCTTGGACTTCCATATGCCTTGAGATTGCTCGGATTTGACCTTCCATTACCCCATTGAAGCACTATATAAGGAACCCTTCGGATACATTGAAAGGGGAGGAATTGAAGAGCAAGAAAACTATAGTCCATTGTTGTCGGAGCTTATACTTGAGTCTGCATCCCTTTGTCCCTTGGAACACTTTGTGTTCTTCCCAAGCTTGCCTTTGCTTGTGAGCTTGCTATTGAGAGATGGAATATTGAAGTGGTGGAGGACTCAGTTTCTCCGGTTTGCAGACATAATGACAGAGGTTGTCACTATTGTAATCTCTGATTTATATTAAATAGAAATATATTTTCCTGTCCAATAATGTGTATTTAAATGAATATCGAATTCATGGATGATTTTAAATGCTTATATGTTATTGATTATATATGCTAGAGTAGGTCTAACACCATTATATAGCATTCTTTTCTTGTTTGCTGAATGTTGAGAGAGCAAATTGCTAATACAAGCGAGAGTGGAAAAGCACAATGGGGATCTACATCAACCATCCAAAATAAGGTATGTTTCGAGATCCTTTAGTGTTAGATGTTTTATTTCTCTTACATATGGGAAATGATTGATTTATGTGGTTACTCTCTCTATTGTGGTACCCCAAGCCATAGGAAGTTTTCTGTGTAACAGAATTGATGACCATACTAGGGAGTTCCTAGTCATTTCCTTTGGGGGTTTTATCGGCATTCAATTTTCTTGAATTGCTTTGATTTCTCTGTTCTGAGTCGGGTCTAGGGGCATGTTTTCCTAGTAGTGTCTGATAGGAGTAAGTTTTTTCTCAGCTTGTCTGTTTACCTTTTTTTTATCTCTTTTTCTTCCTGTACATGAGTTTTGTCTTCATAGTTGCGTGTACGCGTGGTTTTTAATGTGATATCCGCGTATATACGCGGGTTTTCTGCACACAGTTGTGTATGCCCTAAGTTTTGCATTTTTGGGGAAGATTAAGTGTTGTTGGGTGAGTTTGGATTTTTGCTAAGTCTTCTTGGATGCTTCTGGAGTCTGTATACACCTTTTTTTCTGACTAGAGACACTTTTAGTTTGAGCTTTTTGAGAATGTTCTTGTCATTTCATTTTCTATTTTTTGTTTTGAGATTAGTGCATTAGGTCTCTTTTACCTTAGTGCTTTGCTCGGGTGCTGTCTGATAGTGCTTGCAGAGTCTGGGGGTTGTAGAATCATACTTTTTCTTTATTATCTCATTTTAATTTAAAAAGTACAAAAAAATTTGCTTTTTGCATCATTATGCATTGTTGCATTTTGCATTTTGCATGGTACTTGCATTAGGTTTGCTTGGAGAAGTATGAGTCATATTTTCATATAGGCATGATTGCATATTCATTTGAAGGAAAATTTTGCACTTCACGTAGTAGCATACCCCGTTTTTCATTCGACACAGTGCATTTGCATTGATTGTTAGGTGTGAATTTTACTTCTTGTTGCGTCATAACATCATTAGTTGCACGACCATTTTCCCTTTTGAGTAATAAGCCAATTAAAATCAATGCATAATAAAATGAATTACACTCTTTTCTTTTATAGGGTGCACCAACAAGATTAGGTTTTAGGGTCTTGGAATAGTTCATTGTGAGTGAATTCTCCAAGACCACTAAATGAAACATTTATGTGTCTGTCCAGGTGAGAGTGTGAAATTCCTTTATATAATTAGCGTTTCTCATGATCCTCCTCTTATAAGGGAGTTAAGCACGAGGCAATGTGAGCGGTTATTGATTGGGATGATCCCTAGTCATAACTGAGTAGCACCAGAGATATTTCCAGGATTATATTAATATCTCGGGGCCCTTTCGAGAGTTTCAAGATTTTCTACCTTGCCCATATGGATAATCCTTCCTGCGACTATTTGCCTGAGCATTGATTATATCGAGGTGACCTTAGTTGCCTTACCTAGGTTATCGAGGGGGTAATTCGCAGAGGTTATTCTGTAGGTGTCCCGATCAGGTAGGGGTCAGACAGCACAGTCGCTATATGCATTGAAGCTGAGGGCCACTATAATTGGTTACGAACCTCCTCTTGTTGTGTATGGGAGTCTCAATCCTCTCCTAGGTGAGACATACTTGCTTCATTCGGGAACTCACATATCCTACCCTTGTTTTCTTGTGATTTGGATTTACATTTTATAGGTGTATGCTCTGTGCATGCTAGTTTTCCTAGGGTTTGTGTAATTAGATTGAGTATTTTTCATTTTTGAGTCATTGTGGATTCAGGCATGGCACTTCACCGTTCTCTTTGTTTAGCAAGACTTCCTCCTTCCACATCTCCTCCTTTGGGAGAGAGAAACAGACAGTCCGGGCGGACTACTTCTCACATTGATTCACACATGGTGGGAGATCACGAGGTTGAGATTCCTAAGATGTCTTCTCCACCTCACGAGGTTGGGGATGCAAATTCTACTCCCATTTGATAGTCATATTAAGACACTCTACATGAATCAAATGCACTATGATTGATGAAGGTGCTGTTGCTTTCGTGATGTCTTTGTCATGTTGGAATGGTTTGGGTTCTCTCAAGTTGTCTCAATCCGCTACTATGTTGACTACCTTTGATGGTAGATCATTTCAGCCGCAGGGGATTCTTCCTTCTCTTAAGTTCCAATTAGGAGGGAAGACCATCGCGATCTAGGTTGAGGTGGTTGATGCGCCCCTTGACTATAATATTTTGCTGGGCCGGAATTGGATGTATAGTATGCAAGCTGTATCCTCTTCTCTCTTTCTAGTAGTATTCTTTCCATTTAATGGGAATATGGTTACGATTGATCAAAAATCATTCCGTAATCTAAGTGTTAGTGCATCATCGGGAGCTTCTATTCCGATTATTGATCATTCTTAGCCAGTGACTGGGAGTGTGGGGGTGGGTATGTATCCATCTCTTATGGGGAGCTTTAGCTATCCTACACTTGTTCTTATGATCGGATCTAGTTTTGGTGGGGCTCTGTCTTCATTGAATTTGGTGTATTTTTGCACTACCCATATGGAAGATCCTTAGATTCTTCCTTCACTGAGTCCTTCGAATGGACCTGTCGAAACATATGTGCCATTGCCTCCAACAATGATAGCATATCAAGCGAATCTTGATTGTACTGCAGAGCCTAGTCCTTCCTCTTCGTGGATGAAGGAGGAGGACCCGTATGTGCTTCGTGTATGGGCAGTTGAGTCCTCTCATGCACATGATTGCCTTGATTTTTTTCCATCAGATGAAGCCATTATTGAGGCCATGTCTGGGGTTGAGCCACCTTGGGAAGAGTTACATCATAGATCATATTTTCTTCCCGAGGTTAACCGTATGGAGCATGAGGACTTTAGGGAGATTCTTAGCGAGAATATTGGTAGTCCCATGGTTCCATTGAGCTCTCCTAGTCAAATGGCTGATGGGAACATGGAGAATTCATCACCTACTATTCCTATCAATATTTCTCACGATCCTGGAAAAGTTAAGAATGTCTAAATTAGGGTGGATTGTTCCCCTGATGAAATCAAGGAGTATACCGAGCTATTTAAAGAGTTTCATGACATCTTTGCTTGGTCATATGAAGAAATGCCAGGTATCGACCCTCGTATTGTTGAACATAAGATTAAGACCTATCCGAATGCAAAGCCCTTTCGACAACATTTGCGTGTGATGAATCCTAGAAAAGCCCCCGCTATTAAGGTTGAGATAGAGAAGCTATTAAAAGCCAATTTTATCTATCCCGTTCCCTTGACGGAGTGGGTTTCAAATCTTGTTCTGATTGATAAGAAGTAGGGAGAGATTCGTATATGCACTGATTTCCATGATTTAAATCGTTCTTATCCTAGGGATAATTTTCCCACACCATTTATTGATCAGATTTTGGATGAGTGTGTGGGAAGCGAGGTATTCTCCTTCATGGATGGTTTTTCTGGATATAATCAGATCAAACTCGAGGATCAACATAAAACTGCATTTATTTTTCCTTGGGGTACGTTTGCATATCGAAAGATGCCTTTTGGTCTTAAAAATGTTGGAGCCACATTTCAGCGGGCTATGACCTTAATTTTTCATGATCTCAAAATGATTATCGAAGTGTATTTGGATGATCTTGCTGCTCATTCTTGTCTCATAGTGCGTCATCCATACCATTCAATATTAGTATTCAAAAGATGCCACCATTACCAGGTTAGGTTAAATCCTCATAAGTGCATCTTTTACATGACTGTTGGTCACTTGCTAGGGTTCATTCTATTCAAGGAGGGTATAAGAGTCGATCCCTTAAAGGTTGAGGAAATACTTCAATTGTCTCCCCTACGTAATATTAGACATCTTCAGTGTTTGCAAGGCATGGCAAATTTCTTGCGGAGATTCATGGTTAATTTTTCCAATTTGACTAAAGGCTTTATGCGTCTTTTAAAGGACACTATTTTTTGCTACTATGAGCGGGCCCAGGAGTCATTTGATGCTCTTAAGCGAGCCTTAGCATCGGGCCCCATGCTTAGTCCACTTGACTATATCCATGATTTGTTTATTTATGTGGCTGCATCCATGGAGAGGGTTGGTATGGTTTTGGTTCAGGAGGATGAGGAGATCCACGAGCATGTCATATATTATTTGAGCCGGAACCTTATTGATGCAGAAATCCATTATTCTCATGTGGAGAAACTTGCCTTGGCCACCGTTCATGCAGTTCAAATATTGAGACATTACATTCTCCTTATCCAGACCTTGGTGGTAGCTCATGTCAATTCATTTTCGTTCATCCTCACTAGAAGGATGATCGGGGGAAAATATAATAAGTGGATTGTTATTTTTCAAGAATTCAATCTCGAAATTGTTTTGACGAAATCAAAGAAATCATTGATCTTTGAAGAGCTCATTTCTAATTTTCCATGTGTGGAGGAGGAGGAGGTTTATGAGGATATGTTTGTCGATGAGCATATTTTCCTTATCTCAACTTTGGACCCATGGTATGGGGATATCATTGTATATTTGCAAATGTTGAAGGTCCCTACTCACCTTTCATGGGATGAGCGACGACGATTATGTCATGTATCTAAGAACTACCTTATACTAGATAACACTTTGTACCACCGTGGGGTAGATTCCATTTTGTGTCGTTGTTTAACCCATGATGAGGCTGAGGTTGTGCTGAATGATTTCCATGGAGGGGCATGTGGTGGTCATTTATTTGAGCTTTCTACAGCCCATAAAATCTTGAGAGTAGGATATTTTTGGTCGTCGATCTTCAAAGATTGTGTCAATGCGGTTAAGAAGTGTCACCCTTGCCAGGTGTTTGCATGCAATATGTGCTTTCATCCTACCCCGTTACATCCGATTATCACCACCGGTCCCTTCACCAAGTGGGGGCTTAACTTCATGGATTGCAACCGAGCTTCGGCTGGGGGGAATCATCACATTATAGTGGTTGTTGATTATTTCATGAAATGGGTAGAGGCTATGCCCACTATTAAATTCGATGGTGAGATAGCTGCGCATTTCATTTTCAACCAAATTATTACTCAGTTTGGCATTCCGAAAGAGCTTGTCACTGACCATGGTAGGCACTTTCAGAATAGAATGATGGAAGATTTGGTTTTGAAGTTAGGGTATAAGCAAGAGCACTCCTCTTCTTATTACCCTCAGGCGAATGGACAAGTTGAAGCAGTGAATAAATCACTTAAGTTCATTATCCAATGAACCATCGCACAAAGCAAGATGAATTGGCATATCATGTTATATCCTGCTTTGTGGGCCTATAGAACCGTGGTTAAGACTGCCACCAGTTTCTCTCCATACCAACTCATACATGGGATGGAGTCTGTCTTGCCGGTTGAATGCGAAATCCCTTCGTTGAAGCTAGCTATAGAACTTTTACCAGACACTTCCGCATTGGAGGAATGTTTGGTCCACTTAAAGCAGCTTGATGAGCAGTGTCAGGATGCCTTAATGGATCTAGAAGTAAATAAGCGTTGCGTTAAGGTCCAATATGATAATTCTATCTGTCCAAGGAGGTTTAGTGAAGGTGATTTGGTTCTTTAATGGGATCAAGCTAAAGAACCCTTGGGGGCAGGGAAGTTTGATCCCATATGGCATGGTCCTTACGTAGTCAAATGTGTGTTAGAGAAGGGCGCCTATGAGCTGGTGGATTATGAAGGGGTAGCCTTGGTGGAGCCTAGAAATGGGCTCTATCTTAAAAAATACTATGCATGATCTTCAGCCAGGGCTGATTATTTTATATTATTGTACAATTTTTTGCATAGTTAGGTTTTCTTATGGTTATTGGGTTTGTTGATTAGCTTTTGTTTCTTATGGAAGATATCGATGGAGTCTTCCTCTTACATAGGATTCACTGATGGTGCTAGCCGTCACACTCAAAACTCAGCTTTTGCTACTTGGGTGATTTATACTCCTACGGTTCAAGTATTGTCTTTAGGAGGCATATGTTTACGGCCTTCTTTGAACAATGTTACTAAATATAGTGCTGTTATCGAGTTATTGCGGGATGCCATTTCACATGGTGTTCTCTCTCTTGAGGTACATCTTGATTCGAGGTTAGTGATTTCACAACTTAATGGATTGTATCGTATTAGGGATCCGACATTATTACAAATATTCTTACGTGTTAGATTTCTAGAACAACAATTTGAGCACATAACATACATACATGTTTCAAGAATTTTTAATCAAGTTGCCGACTCATATGCTAACTATGTGTTAGATTGGCATTTGTTTCACAGACCATAAGCATATCTCAAACATACATTTTTACACACATGTAAATAAATAAATTGATCATCATAAAAAAATTTCATTAAACATCCAAAATGTGACGTCATAATACATAAGTGTTATAATACAAAATTGGGGTTTCTGAGCCACCAAAATATAATACACGATAGTACAAAAAAAGAAATACTCTCCAGACTTTAAGCATGAGGAAGAGGAGGGGGGTTTTGATCATGGCCTTCAGTCCCAGCACTTGGATCAAGTTTGTTGGGATTTGACTCCCAACCTTTTCCATGTCTAGAAAGCAGTACACCACAATGTACTCATCAATAGTTAGGCCACCTCCGGTCCCGCGAGAGTGTAGGTTTACCACCTCTCCTCATCGGGATAATCCAGTAATAAAATATATGTCCTCAATCTCTAGACTGGGAGACATCTCGTCAATGTGAAAAGACTCTAAGTCTAGATACCATTAATCCACTAGCATATGTAGGAGTCTTGGTTTGGCCCTCAGGCTACCAAGACACCAAAACTTATACAAACCGCATGCACGTAGAGCTTGTTGGGCCATTAAGTCACCTTGAACAACCTCTTCTACATCACCATGTTCCCTCTCCCTCCATTCTAGAACCATCCTGCACATAAAACATGATTTTTGGTCATTGTTTACCTTACAAATCCTTATTCGCGGCCGCATACACGACTGTTTGCAAAACAACTGCGTATGTACGTGGTTTTGGGAGGTTTTTCGCGTATGGACAGCCCTATATGTGGAAAAAACCCCGATATCCGCGTGGGACGAAACGACTACTTTAGATTGGCCTAAAAAATGAAATTGAACATGGAAACTAAAAACAATTTGCATGAAATGGGAAGGGGAGGACATGAGGAGTTACCTGGAACAAACAGTGTCGAATTTCACCAGACGATGCTCCCGAAATTCATGTTGGAAGTTTTGAGCTCAAATGAGTAAAAATTTCAAATGATATGGAATTTTTGAATTTTTTACTATTTATAGAAATTTTTGAAATTGTTTGAAATTTTTTACCCACTTTCTATAGTTTTTTACTGTTTCTGACCATTTTGGACTAATTTGATGTTGTAGGAGTCCATTTTGAGCATTGTTTGACCGTGGTTTTGACCCGTTCGTGCCGATTTCAGGTATTATGTCTAAACTGGCATATAGGTTAGGTTTCACATCCATTTGCACTTTTCATGACCTTATGACCATTTCATTATAACCTTAGGTACGAACCCATTGTATCTTGTGACGAAACCTCCTTGTTGCTTTTAGAAGTGACATGATGTGAATGGTAGAGATTGACCATACATGGGTGCCCTAGTTAGCTCTTGTTTTGCATTTGGCACCCATGCTGACATTTTTCCTTTAGGGTGTGGGAGTCCTTTGTATAGGATCACCATGACTTTGCGCAAGTGCCTCATACTCCTCTTGATCTTTTTGTTGGCCTTTTTCCCTAGGACTCCCTTATGTCAAGTTGTAATTGCATTATCATGAGTTTTGCTTGCCTGATTGAGCCTTATGCTGACTTCTCTGACTTTTATTATCATCTATATAGCCCAAGCTTGTCTCATGTCTAGCCAAGAAGAGCCATTTGACATATCTTTTGTAGCTTGATTCCCCATTTTTTACTGGGAGGGGACTTTCCCCCGAGTGTCGTTATCCTACACATGTTTCCTTGCATTGAGCATAGGTACATTCTGCTGCTTGGAACTAATTTGTTTTCCCATTGACACTCGTCTCATCCTAGTATGTAACTATAAAGCACTTTTATTCTTTTTCAAGCTTTTTAAAATATTTGAACAAGTCCAAAAAAAATCAAAAAACCAAAAAGTCGGACAGGAAAATATGTTATCTTTGGTAGCAGTCAAGTCGTGTCGCCTTCGAACAGAGCATTGTATATCACATCCGTTGGTTGGGTTAATAGTTTGACTTTAGGAGCTATACTTGTTTCTCTGATTCTATATCCTTCGACTGGTTAAGCTTCCAGTCCCTATGGATCCTCTGTCGATGCCTCTTGTGTCGTAGAGATGTCCCAATTTTGTATATTGAGTCTATGTTGCTTACATTCAGTCACCATTCACCTTTATGCTCTTGTTCGAAGGAAGTTGAAACCTGAGTTGGACATTCCTCAGTTCTCTTGAATTTGCATGTTGGCCATTCCCAGTACTGATATTGGTTCATGCACATTATGATTGAGTCCTTCCACATTATACAACTTTGCTAAGTACCTCGTTGTGGATGATGAGGGATGCCTTAATTTCCTCCTTCTAGTGGATTTCATCCCATCAACTTCAGATCATTTATTCTGGGATAGGAATCTAGAGTCATCTTCAGTGCCTTGAGCCTTGCACTCATCAGTGGCAGGTTCTCTTGCCATCGACAGTTTTGGGAATACATCAATGTCCCCTGATCAATGGATTCTTTCAAGTGTTCAAACTCAACACATTTATTAACACTTGTTAGTTTGCACTCTAGTACCTTGATTCCCATTTTCATTATCGGTGGGTGATCTCGTGTCTATTAACAGGATACATCAATGACCGATAATCAGACGATGGACCACTATGTTTGACCTCGACACCTCTATTCACATAGTAGGACATGTAATCATAGCGGATTGTGTATAATACCTTCCATATTGGTGGAATTTCATATATGCTACCTCCTTGATCATGCCAGTATTCATGTTATTTGAGCTCTCGTGACCTGATTCCAGTATATGTCAGATATCTTTATCCATTATGGAGATCTTGATCCATTGCATATCTTCAACTTTCATGGAGATCATGATCCTTTGTATATCTTCATCATGGAGATTCTGATCTATCTATATTGTATGTGGTGATAACCACACATGTCATATTTTGTATCATGCCTATTCATGGCCATTGTACTCTTATATATTCGGGATTGTTGTATGTACTTACAGTCATGTGAAAAGTTTGATTATTGTATTTTTGGATGGATGGTTCTTCCACCTGGTTCTTCATCACTCCACTTCTGGGATGGACTTATAATGTATTTCGACCATCGTATCATCCCTTTGACCTCACACATTAGGGGGAATCTATTACAGTTGATTTTACCACACATGGTGGATCACACATTTATGGCCTTCCCTATCTCTCTGCAGACTCTTTGGACCCCATGGACCATTTTTGTACCTTTGATGTTTCCAAGATCATCCCTAAAAACATACATTATTTGCCATATGCAAATTTTAAACCTATTCTCACGTATATACGTGGATATGACCCTCAAACCCGCGTACATCGGGATGTGTGCAAAAGGCCAAATAGTTTTGGAGTTTTCCTTGATGTGGTTCCAAGTCACTTGTCTCTTGGCCTTCCATATGCCTTGAGATCCCTTAGATTTGACCTTCCATTACCCCATTGAAGCACTATATAAATAACCCTTTGGATACATTTAAAGGGGAGGTGTTGAAGAGCAAGAAAACTATAGTCCATTGTTGCGAGAGCTTATGCTTGAGTCTGCATCCCTTTGTCCCTTGGAGCACTTTGTATTCTTCCCAAGATTGCCTTTGCTTGTGAGCTTGCTATCGAGAGATGGAGGATTGAAGTGGTGGAGGCCCAGGTGGAGGACTCAGTTTCTCCGGTTCGCAGACTTGCCTACAGGGGTTGTCACTATTGTAATCTCTGATTTATATTAAATAGAAATATCTTTTCCTGTCCAATAATGTGTATTTAAATGAATATCAAATCCATGGATGCTTTTAAATGATTATATTTTATTTATTATATATGCTAGAGTAGGTCTAACACCATTATATATCATGCTTGTCTTGTTTGCTAAATGTTGAGAGAGCAAATTGCTAATACAAGAGAGAGTGGAAAAGCTCAACGGGGATCTACATCAACCATCTGGAATAAGGTATGTTTCGAGATCCTTTAGTGTTAGATTTTTTATTTCTCTTGCATATGGGAAAGGATTGATTTCTACGGTTAATCTGTCTATTGTGGTACCCCAAGCCATAGGAAGTTTTCTCCGTAATAGAATTTCCAGTGGAAGTGTCACGGATTCTCATCCTAGGAGGGGTGAAATCCATTATCTGTTATTGTCCACCTTTTATTCGGTTTGCATACTTGTTTATTTGCTTATGTGTGTTCAATTAAGCATTAAAAATTCATCTTTTAAGCTTTTCTTATGACTTTTTAACATACAAATTTCACATTCAATTTATATGGTTAAAAAGGAACCTGAAATTTCATATCATCTTCTTAGGCCTTGAGTTTGTTTTCAACTAGGAAATTGTCTTGTCCAAATCCCGTTTTATCGAAAGGATGTCAATTTCTTTCCTTTGACAAGTATTTTTCTTCTCTTGAATTTGACTAGTTAGATTTGCTTCAATTTTCTTGGCCTCTTCTATCTGACTTCTTAAAGAAAAAATGGTATTCTCAGTTTCTTCAATACTATCTTCCATATGTTCGTTTGAATGATATTTTTATAATTGACCTTTTAGTAACTTGTTCTCCTCTCTAAGCTTTGATAGTTACACTTTAGTTTCCATTGATTCGAAACTTAACTTTTCAAATTATTTCTTTAAGGAGACAATTTCAGCTTCTTGTTCTTGACATGAATTTTCCTTTCTTTTACATGCTTCCTCCTTCTCTTTTAGTTGACTTGCTAGCACTATATTCACTTGTTTTTACTTCTGTATTTGTTCAATTAGCATATTTTTATTATTTCTTTCTTCCTTCAACTCATATAGGGCACTAAACATTTATGCTTTAAGATCTACAACCCCTTCAATTTATGAATCTTCTTTATCTTCAGAAGTATTGATTTCATAAATTTCATCATCTAATTCTGGATGTTCTTCATTTTTTGTATTTCACCTTTCATTTTGATTTTCTTCATGTTTCTAATGGAGATATCCCTTTGTGTAGATTTTTTGTAGCTTGTCCCATAGTTTTGAAGCTGATGTACACTTTTCAACTTTGTCTTTCATAGGATCAAATAGTCCATGCAAGATGATATCCATTGTCATTGCATTATTCTTCCTTAACTCCATCTTGGATGTTGTTTTTGGTGGCATTTTTAGAGCAGTGTAACCATTCAAAATAGATTTCCAAATACCCAAATCTTGTCCCTATAAATAGAGTCTCATTATTATAATCCAACCTGAGTTTTGAAGGTGGCTCCATTCATTATTTGATTATTTTTGGTCATTATTTATGAACTAGAGCTAACACATGCGCCTACAACCACTTCTACTGACATGTTTACTTCAGTTAACTCCATCAGAGCTACTTGGAGTTATGGATGTGATACCTCCTTCAATTGGACATGCAGTTACATGTGATGAGTCACTTTTAGTTAAAATCAGTCATCTATTGCACTGCATTCAGTTAGGACTTAGTGTGAGAGTCAGTTATTGATTAGCTTGGTGGTTAACTATGTGTGCTGACTGTGGGTGACATTCAGTTAAGCTACACACATCCATTCAATTTGAATGACCTCCTTGAGTATTCAAATTTTATTGGTATTCATGCACCTTGCATGATCATTGTATTGTATTACTCATTCTTTATTGATTATACAGAGCTGCTACTCCATTTGCAGCACCATTATTCCATTTTCATGCTTAATTGTCTGAAATCTCTTATGAGATTGTGTTTTAGTCCCTAGATTATTGTGATATATTAATATGGTATTAGAGCTCATAGTGGGACGAATCTCATATCTCTCAAAAACATGGTTTTTGACAGATCTTGCATGAAAAATTGAGCAAAAGCTCAAAATTCCAGCACTGCACCTGAATCCAAGGCTTACCACTTAATACTCTAAGTAAAGGAATTGTTGATCAAGTTTGCTTGATAAATTATGCTGGGTGTGATGAAATCCTAAAATGTGCAGGCTGATCAACCTTACGGTGCCCCTTTTGTTGTGATTTGAAGCTTTTAACAGGTACAACTTTGAATGGACTCATCAGTCCCTCTTCTCACCCCATTCACAATCTATTCAGAATGGAAGTTGAAGATGATTCCATCTCTGAAGAGACAAGCTCTCTATGAGGTGTCTATTGGACTTGGAAAAGAGTCTTATGAGAGTGAGAATGACTGGATAAATGACGGTGATAGAGATTTTGGAGCAATATGTTTGTCCCTTTCTCCTAGCTTGCACTACCTTATTGGTTCTACTGAATACCCAAAGGATCTCTGGATAAAATTGGACAGAACCTTTGGAAAGCATAATAAGGATCATAATAGAACTTTGTAGATCACATCTAGCACCACAAGAGTTCTTTACTCAAAAGTATCGTCCTCTACTCTCTCTGATAAAGTTGTTCAAGATGAAGAAGAAGCAAAATCTTCTACACAATCAATTTGAATTGAAGAAAGTCTCCTTGCAGTGACTCCTTCTCCTGATGCTCTCGAATTTTGTGAGGTATCTGATATATAATATCCTCATATGGATGAAATATAAGAATACATTCGAATCCCTGATATTGAAGAAAAACACTGCTGCACTTCCATGCAAACATTCACTAGTGATTTTCCTTTGAATTCTGTGCAAAATATGCCATTAATTGCTTCCGAAAGTGAAGAGAAATTTGATTTTTCTCCCTCTAATGTTGCTGCTGGTGTGCAAATATGTAATACCTTGGATATTTTGGAAAAAATATCAGATTACAAGAGTGATCAATTCACTCCCCATGATTTAGATCTTCTAGCAAATTCTTGTAGTATTGCATGCACCAAAATTCAGAATTTTGAAGAAGAAGAAAATTGTGCATCCACCGTCTCGGTTGACCATACTTTTGGATATGATATGAACCTTATTGGATCTGATATGATATTATTTGGATCTGATTTGATATTTCTTGGTTCAAAATATTAGGTGCATAAACCTTCAGTACTACTTATAGCTGTTCTCATCAACGGTGTGAAGAAACAAGTACCGCAAGTCTCCTTCAAGATTACTGCTAGGGATTTGATTTCATTTCACAGTTTTGGATCTATTGTGAAAATATTTAGATATGATTTACTTTATGATATGTTATTATTTGGTTCAAATTTTAAAATCCAATATCTTTCAGTAATGCTTGTAGCTTCTCTCACCAATTTTGGTGTGAAAAATCAAGTACCGCAAGTCTTCTTCAAAATTGTTGTTGGGGATTCGATGTTAGTTTTCTCTTATGAGATTGTTGATATTATATTTTGTGAATTTTTGGATATTTATGAAGCTATATCAGATTATGGACCACAAATATTCTCTCTTCATAGTCCTAGGGCTTCTCTACCTTTGGTCACATGCTCATCTCCTCACAGAACTAGTAAAGAGGAAGAAATTCTGCATCTACTTGGACACTTGCTCCTAAGACTTGGGGCTGATTTTACCACTCATGGTTTTCTTTTCAAGGCTGCAACATATCAGTTTCTTGATTTTTCCATGCATGGTTCGAATCCTCAAGCACCTTTTCTCTCTTATCAGTTGATTTCAATTGCTCTACATGGGTCCAAATTTCTTCCCGCAGTTGTCTATGTTCCTGATTCATTTGAGAACATTATTTTTCTTCCAAAGAGGAAGATTCCTCCAGACATATTCATTTAGTTTATATTCATAGGTTCACATGCATAGTCTCAGGATGTTGCTGCATAGAAGAACCAAACATTTCTTGATTTACTGCTTAGTTTGAGGGGGGGTAATTTTCCCATTTCCTTGGTTATATTAAGCAGTTAATTTAATGTACAGGGTGACCTATGGCCTTTTTTTCCAGGGACCTAGCATTTCGTGCATTTTTTTTTACTCCTCCTGAGTATAGCTTAAGGGGGGGTGTTGGACTCATTTACCCAACATGCACACTTATTTGGTCAATTTTGGCCTATTTACCCACTATCCTAAGTCTAATTGACTTACTTGGCATCATATGAGCATGCTATGACATAAACATGAGCTCACCCACGCCCTCCTTCAGTCAAGGAGGCCAACTAAGCCTTCTCTTTTAGTTGGGGAGACTAACTAGGCTTCCTCCTTCAAGCAGGGAGCATTTCTTGGGTGATCTAAGTGTCATAAATGCACCTAATTGATAACTGCATGTTACAATTAGTTAACCTGAGTTGTGAAGGTGCATCCATTCATTATTTGATTATTTTTGGTCATTATTTATGAACTAGAGATAACACATGCGCCTACAACCACTTCTGATGACATGTTTACTTCAGTTAACTCCATCAGAGCTACTTGGAGTTATGGATGCACTACCTCCTTCAGTTGGACATGCAGTTACATGTGATGAGTCACTTTTAGTTAAACTCAATCATCTATTGCACTCCATTCAGTTAGGACTTAGTATGAGAGTTAGTTATTGATTAGCTTGGTGGTTAACTATGTGTGCTGACTATGGCTGACATTCAGTTAAGCTACAGACATCCATTCAATTTGAATGATCTCCTTGAGTATTATATTTTTCTTGGTATTCATGCACCTTGCATGATCATTGTATTGTATTACTCATTCTTTATTGATTATACAGAGATGCTACTCCATTTGCAGCACCATTATGCCATTTTCATGCTTAATTGTCCGAAATCTCTTATGAGACTATGTTTTAGTCCCTAAATTATTGTGACAGATTAATACTATGCATAATACATTGTGACCTTTTATGGTTTCAAAATCATCAAGGATGAAGTTTACTCCAAAGGCTCTTGGGCACTCCATCATATGCAAACTAAATCCTTTACTTTACACGTATTGGAAACCAATGGAAGTGGATTTTAGAATGCGAGAGGATTATAGAAATTAAATATCATGCAATGAAATCTTGTTATTCTCTCCAGAAAGTTTGATATATTTTTGAGAAGGTTTAAGAGACAAACTAGTGAAAAGGACTTCTGGGACTGCTCAACTATCTTAACTTCAGGATGACTCAAACATTGAAAGAAGGTTTCAAATTATCAATTTTAGTGACAGGATGTGTCAAGTAACTTTTTAATGAACATTATAAAATGGAAGAATTGAATTTTAAGTAGCCTTGATGCATTAATCAATCAAACACTAAAACTAGATCAAATTATGTAGCAATCTAGAATAGGTTCGTAAAGTAGGGAATGAAAGCAAAATTTTCTTTATTGCAGAAAAAATACCATAGGTATAATATGAAATCAATGTAATCCTTCAAAGTTTGAATTACGTAAGAAATATATTTCAAGAATAACATAGAATACTAGAAGAATACTCCATGAGAAGAAACTAGGAAAATATGAAGATTCGAACTGGAAGGCTTCTTCAATCACTGCAACTGGCACAAAATTCAATGTATCTGATCATAGGACCTGAAATAATATCAATTATGTAACACCCCTGTTTTGACCCCGATGCATTAAATATACATGATACATATATATATTGTAAATAATCATGGTGCAGAGCTAAAGGCAAAGGCCCCACCATCGGTTTGGTTGTGTTATGTTTCGGCGTTTGGAATTGTTGCCGATATTATATCAGGATATACGGAACATATTAAGTTGTGGCATCATGTAACTATGCATTTTAATTAAAATAACCCCAACCAGCTATGTCGATGCAACTATATCGAAAAGGGCATGATTTCCTAAGGATAACGGGGGGAATTGTTAAACCTAGAACCCATGGGAAAAATCCATGTGTCAATCAACCACTTAAGATCCTATGTTAGTTGAGGGCAGTTAATGTTGGGTAGTGGTGGGTGGTAGGCTTTCCCCCATGCACTCTCCACCAGCTGGTTCAGTCACACACACGAGCTAGGAGTGGTTTTCCTCATGCGTCGTTTGGGATTCCCGAGGGTTCTGTCCACTCTCTCCATCGGTGGTTGTTCATTCCTCACACACAGGAATTATTCACTGCCCATCTCATGCAGAGACACCCAGTTTTTTCTTCTCACGCAGAGCTGAGATAAAAGGATTCATGATTCTATGTGTAGGGGTTCGCTCTCTTTTCTCTCACCGATTGTTGGTCTAAGTATGCGGTTTTCCCTTCCGTTCATGCAGGGAGGCTGTTCCTTTTCCATTATCAGGCTGTAGTGGTATCAACTGTAGGTTTTGGTGGAGTCATTTTGGCCACGATAGGTCCAAGAACCACTCAAGGATTGTATTCCACTGTCCAAGTTGTGAAGTGCTTGTTTTGGCTGCAGGAAAGCAGTGGTTGGTCTTCGGACTGTATTGGGGTGGTGATGAGGGCCTGATTTGCTTGACAAACCTGGTGGGTTTGGGAACCACAAAATAGAGCTAGAGGGCTAGATTTTTTCTCCACAACCCCTGAATAGCACTGGAAGGTAGGTCAGGGCATGAGGGACTGTGTAGCAGAGAAAGGACTGATTTCCTTATGTTGGGTGTGTGTGTGGGTGTCTTAGAAGTCAGGATATTTCTGGTGTAGGTGTCCTTGGCTCTTCAATGAGCTCACTAGCTTAGCATTTATCCTTTCCCAGCTCCTGGATGGCCTAGTAAACCCAACTATGTTGGCTTGGCTGATCCGTTGTTTGCCTAATAATCCCAACTGTGTTGGCTTGGCTGATTTGTTGTTTGCCTGAGAAACCCAACTGTGTTTGTGATGTCCCTGGTTTTGACCCCAGCTACATTAAAAGTTACATGATGTATATATTGTAATTAATCATGGTGAGGAGCTAAAGGCAAAATCCCCACCATCGATTTGGTTGTTTATGTTTCGACAATAGGGATAGTTGTCGATGGTATATCATTCTATCTGGCACATTAGAGTTTGGAATCATGTAAATATGCACATCAATTAAAATAAACCTACAACCAGCTATGACGGTGCAACGTTGAATGAAAAGGGCATGATTCCTAAGGTTAAGGGGGGGTTGTCCAACCCGTGGGGGTCATTGGGAGTTAGACATGTGTCACCACCACCCCTGCTGTTCTGTTGTTAGTTGGGGCAGTGATTTGCTGACAGAAATACCACCCCTATTCCCACTCTCCACGACGTGCAGATGGTCTTCCCACTAACCAGATCGTGATTATATTCATCTCCTCTCACACGGATGGAGTTAAAGGTTACACATTCCTTTGTTTGGGGGTTCATCTTCCTCTTCCCTCGCCGATTGCTGGTCTGTTGCGTTCATCCTCATGATCGCGTAGATTTTTGGTGCCTCTTCCCACCATTTTTAGATTGCGTACTATTCAGTTCTGTCCATCATTGTTTTGAGGCTAGGATTTCTTGGGTAGTTCAGGGGGGTGGGGGGGGGGGTCGTTCTCCTCTATCTCACCGATAGCTGGTCTGCAGATTGGTTCTACCTTTTGCTAGGGATTGCTAGTTTGGGATTTTTCTTCCTCATTCTTCTACATGTGCCAGTCCTACATCGATGGTATTGAGGAGCTTTTGAGCACTGCGATTCCCTACACTATGTGGGAGGTGGTTTCTTCCACTTTTGATTTGGCTATATCCTTTTCCCTTATGTACAGGTTGAGAGTCTGTTCTTTCCCCTTTTATTCTTGTGTTATTTCTCCAGCAATTACATTGGATATTGGGTGTGTTGTGGGCTCGTGGATGTGGGTTGGCTGTTGATTTCCACATCCGTTGGATAAGTTTTCCCCTGTCTATGCTGGGAGTTTTGCTTCTCCCATGTTTTGGGACTGTGTAATGTTGCCATATTTTTCATTGTGAGTTTGGGATGTTGATTTACCCTGGTTTTGGGTTGCTTCTTGGTTGTTGAGGCTGCAAACATCTTTTGGGGATTGTTGCTGAGTTGTTTTGGCCACGCTAGGGCCAAGAACAACTCTAGAGCGTGGTTTGACCTGAACTGTGTTTCACATTTTGTTTGGGGTTGTCACCCTATTGTCTTTGCCTTCTTCACAGAGCTGTGAGCTATTTGTTTTACTACAGCATGCAGTGGTTGGTCTTTGGATTGTTGAGAGTAGGATTAGAGGCTGGGTTTGCTTGAGAAAACTTGTGTTTGAGGACACCAGCTTAGCATTTAGCCTTTCCTAGCTCCTTGATGGCTTGATAAACCCTACTGTGTGGGCTTGGCTGATTTGTGTACCTTGTCTATGTGTAATCCTGCTTTGACCCTTATTCCTTGAGGAATCATGCCCAGCTCGGGGGTGGCAGTGTTGCTGAGAGATTGATGAGCATGCTGGCCTATGGTTGGGTGGAATGTTGCAGTGACCTAGCTGGTTGCGGGATGAGTTCCTATCAAATGAGTATTCTCATCCATTTTACTTCTACAATTATATTTACTGATTAATGAATATGATGAACATGTGGCATGCTTGAATGAATGTATGTTTGCTTCCGCTATGTATATGAAGGATTATGCATCTTAGTATGTATTATGTTTAAGCTTTTTATTTCATCAATATATGCCTGTTCGTGTTCATGGGGCTGTTTTCCCGTATTTTTGGTGTTAGTAACATCCTCTTCACCATTCAGAGGGTCAAGGACGTGACAGAATGGTACCATAGCTAAAGGTTGTAGCATGGGCCTAAATGGGCCATGAAAGGTTAGATAGCAGAGGCAGGTTGTCTTCTGCCCAACAGAAAAACAGAAGAAAACTATGCATGACAAGAGAATTTTGGAAAATTCCTCTAAGTATTGGAATCATTGGATCATCGAATGAATTAGTATGAAGTTCCACCGATGCATCAGACACCTAGTCGGAAGACTACCCAACGAGGGACCCGCGGCAGGAAATCAGTGAAAAATTGCCTAAGTGTTAAAAATCGTCGGCGATCGACGCCACTAAGATGAAGCGATTTCCGAAACGTCGACGGAGGTTAGTAGCTGATGCGTCCGCTGTTGTGGCTACTTAAAGGACTATCCACAGCCAATGCGGTGGAAGACAGAGAAGAATTTCTGAAATTTTTTTTGAGGGTCGACTTCGTCGGCCATCGGAGCATGTTAGCTAATGACATAGTCGATGAACAGCGGAAGGTATTAGATGATCTGTGCCACCATTGTAGATATCTAGAAGACTATCCTTTTGACGGATAGATCATGTGACTGCAGACATCGTAAAGAAAGTTTGAAAATTTTTCTAAGGCCTGAAATCATCGGCTAGTGGAAGAAGATAGTGTTTCATGTGTCCGCCATTGCGGAAGCCTAAAGCACTAGTCTTCAGACAAGGAGAAGCTACGACTGTCGATGCCGATCAAAATCATGCTTCAGTTCACCGATCAGAAAGCATTAGTGGATTGGACCACTGATCAAAAAAGGATTGAAGATGATGAACCGCCGTTGCGGGCAACTAAGGAACTAATCGTCCGATGCAGCAGTTGCTAGTCATTCCGATAGCCGACGCGACAAAATAAAGTGAAAATAAAAGAGAAAAAGTTTTGAATATTTTTCTAAGGCATAAAATAGTTGGAAAAATTTTGATGGTGGAATAGCCGATGTGGCGGTGGACCCCGGGAGAAATTAGTTGTCCGAACAGGTGATTCCGTTGGCAGAAAATAGTTGTTGGGATCAATGATGCCATAGAAGAATTTAGTTGTTTATCAGCTCACCATTGTGGTTGCCATATGGACTAAAACGTCGATGCGTAGCACTTAGTGCTTTCGACCGCCAATGGGCCTATGACCGTGGAATACATAGGAAGAATGGTTGTTGAAATTGCCAAGGAATATAAGATGGAAGAGCCGATATCGTGGAAGACAAGGCTACAAGAAAATTCAAAATTTTCTCCAAGGCACGATATCATCGGCCATCGAGAAATGATAGAGCATTGGATCACCGAGTGGAAAGGACTCAATGAAGGTGACCTTCCATTGCAGGAGCTTAGACAACTCTACCACCGATGCACTAGTCTCTTCACCCACTGATGCCGAGGTGTTTAATGTATAACAGTTCCGAGTTTTGATAACCTACTACGGTGGCGTGTGCTCTGGAGTACCGAAACTGCGGAAGAGTTAGGGCTTGTGGAAACCACCATTATGGATGCCTAGAGGACTGAGTGTTCGATGCCTCACTAGGATTCCGCTCCAACCATCGATAAGCTTTGGTCTGTAGAAATTATAATGGGATTGTTGGCCACCGTTGCGGAATGATAGACCACTATGGACCGATATAGCAGAATAAATTAGAGATTTCATTCGTCGACACACCAGGAGATTAATAAGGAGAAGACCTGATGAGCAGTAGTTGACATTGTCGATCCGAAGCTCAGCCGGTTCAGCCATGGAAACTGTAGAGAGATCATTTTCTGCCATTGCGGCTGCTCAAACGACTGTGCACCCGATGAACAGTCAGTCTTCTCGTAGATACAAATCAGAAGTCTAACCATTTTGGCTGCTGAACACCAGAAATAAATAAAGGAACAGACCGTCAATGAGTTAGTTGGTTTGATCATCGAGGAATCATAAATATAGCTAGGAAGAGGTCCGATTGGGCCTAAGGAAATTTGAGCTTTTCGAAGAAATTTCTCAGTAATTTTTCAAGCATCTTTCAACTATTTGCAGTGTAATTTTCAGCAAATTCCAGCTAGTGTTCCAGTGAGTTTTGCAGTGAATTTCTCATTGGGTTTCTCAGCAGTTTCAGGACTGAAAAGGAAGAAAACCCTAGGTGACTAAAGTTAACATTCTCGACCAAAATATAGTTGAAGTGGTGTGGTTTTCACACCCAAGTTCAGAATAAAGCATGCGGATAGGTGTTGGAAAGCTTATCCAGCAGGGAACAAGGGAAAGTCACCAGAATCTGAGTATGCAGTAGTAAAGTGCTAGTGATTGCTTGAAAGAGAAATGTGTTGCTATCAATATGGACAAATCCAGGAATTGCATGCCTAGAGGTAGCAAGGCCATGAAGTCAAACTAGATGTTCTGTGGAAGAGGAGTTCCATGCGAGGATGTGGGGCTTGAAAAGAGAATTTTCCTTAAACCCTATCTACTGGTTATGAATACATTTCATAAGTTTTATACATGAAATGTATGAGGATCTAATTTGCATGCATAGAATATTACATGTACATTTATAATGAACCACTAATGATAGTTATTGCATTGGTGTTGGAATTAGTGGAAAAACCAACAACAACATGGACCTGGCTGAATATGTTGTTGATGCTGATGAATGTGACTAACAACCCTCTAGAGAAAGGGATAAGGCATCAAGTCCATAATCAAAAGTTGGTGAGAAAATTCTGCAATCTCCTGCAAAGGACCAACCAAATTGGTCATGCCAAGGGTGTAAGTAGGACCCATGAAGGTAAGAGTTTGACTATGACAAATTCCATGGAGTGGTAAAGGTAAGACACCTCATACCATGTGGATATTTGAATGTTATACTACATTCATATAGGAATGTGTCATTCCTGTAAATGTTGATTGAGCTTAGTATCCCAAGGAAAGTAAGTACTGATGATCTTGATTATAGTAATGCATCTTATATGAAGTAGTCATGGTTAGGCCATGCATGGTATGTTTGAATGCATAGTATTCCTGAATCAATGCAAGGTAGCATTGAGTGGGTATGCATGAAAATATTTTATGAGTCTTATAGTTATGCATTGAATAGATGCATATGAAAAGTATGAGTAAATATTGTAGATATGCATACATAAGTATGGGTGCAAATGTTGCGACGCAATGCATGGATGCATAGAGATAATGCATGTGCTATTATGAATAACTAATGGCTGAAATGATGAATTGATGACAATTCTAGAACCATTGCAAGAGCTGTTATGAATGCAGGATAGTAAGTGCATGAAGAGGATAGTCATGATCAATTGGCCACCGGAAATTCTCTATGGACGGGCTAGGTGGTACAATGATACGCTTGTGAAGTAAGGAGTATCTAAACAATTCATTTTTAAATGTGACTATACCTTGCAAATTTCAGTATGCTAATGATTGCGTGAAGTAAATGAGTTTTGGTAATGTTGATGTGATTAGCAGCTGGAAGTATTTGAATTTTATAAATTGTAAAAATGCTTCAGTGATTGTTGCAGCAATGAAAAAGTTATATGCATCAAGACTTACCAAGTTTTGGTTGATTGAAGTTCAGGTTTCAGGTAGATTGTTTGGGGCATGGCAAAGTGGGTAAGACCATGAAAAAAACCGGAATCTACCTTGTGAAAGAGCCAAAACTCATGAGAAGAGTCTCATGGCTATGAAAATATTCTGTATGCAGAATGAGTTGTCAATTTGAATTTGTAAATTTCAGATTTGAGAAATTGCTGACAACTACTAATCACTATTGGCTTGCATAGAATTGTGTCAGGAGGACGCATTGTAAGTGGGTGTCCATGTTATGCTAGTAAGCATAAAATCATAATGGAAATGATGGGGTTGCTTACAAGAGACCCACAATTGAGGATCACCTCATTGCCAAGCAAATCAATTTATGTAGTAAACAGAGTTGCAATTCCTATTGAATTTAATTACTAATGTCATTTGCTTGG
>LPNX010523738.1:29380-176240 GCA_001517045.1 Pseudotsuga menziesii
TATGTCTTAGCTAAGCATATGAAAATTTAACATGGTATTAGAGACACCCTGAAAAGAAGACATTGTGTAGCTACAAAATCTAGGGATTCTTACTTTTTTTTTTCTCTCCAAAATTGATCAGCAAAACAAGGCTAGGAGGACTCTCCATTGAAGGGCACATCTTTCTGTCGAAGCGGAATTCGATTCCAAGCATTTTCAGTTTTCGGTGTGGGAATTTAGGGCTTCTTGCAGAAGAAGAATTTTTGAGTGCGCCCAGCATAGGATTTCTCTCCTCATCAAAATCAAAGTCTAGAGACCTAGATCAATTTTTTTGGTTGGGTGAAACTCCGGGAAAGTCAAACCCTAGTTTGACCCCGAGCTAGAAAAACCCTAAATACTAAAACTACTAAGTTTTGGTACATTCGCTATATCCCGAGATTGGCGAAGGTTCAGGAGAAAAAAATTGCAGAGGCTGAATATGAAATCCTGATGTACATTGTGTCCACAATTCAGCCTCAGATGCACTATATTTTTGGAGATATGATCCCTCCAAGTTAGGGTTCTAGCCTCTTCCAGAATTATTCCCTAAACAGGACACCTGGGGAACATTGCTATAGATTGGACTACAGAGGTCCAAATTGAATTCCTAAAGATGATCCAGAAATATCACAGACTTTACTTTTTGTCGTCTGAATTTCAGAACCAGAAGATGAAACAGTGACACGTGGCTATCCGTACAACTTCGTTGTTCTGAACATTCCTGTAACAGGTCACCGTGGGAAAAAGATCATAAATCCCAATTGGTGAAACAAATTTTGATGAAACGTGTGGTGTTGTATCAGGGTCATGCGAGGTTACCTCAGTGAAAAATTTCAAACCCATAGGAGCAGTAATTTCGGAGATATCACAGAAACAGTGACAGGCATTTCTGCAAAATAAATTGGAAAACTAGGGCTTCCTGTTCCGGGAGCTTCCCTCCACTATTTTCAGAAAAGGAGTACATTAGACAGATCCATTTGAAGAGATCCAATCATATCTTAAATATTCCAAGTTTTGAAAAATAGGGTTTCTCTGACAAACCCTAAATCAGCTAGCTCTAGAAGCAGGACGGACACCTCAAATCGGTAAGATCTAATCTTTTGCTATTTGCATTTGAGGTTCTCATTTGATAAGCTTGGTAAAATTGACAACTTCCAAGCATGGAAGTATTTGATTTCTCTAAAGAAAATGAATTGGACACCTACATAAGTAGAGAGGTTCCAGTTCCATACGGAGATGAGGCTCAAAGCCTTACACAATAAGAACTTGATCAAGGCCAAGAAGATCATTGTTGATTCAATCACGGATCAACTTGTACCACAAGTGTCTTCCCTAAAGACACCGAAGATGTTTGATTCCTTGATCAAGATATTTGAAGATAAGAACTTAAATCAGAAGATGGCTTTAAGAAAATAGTTGAAGAATGTGAAGATCCAGAATGCAGAACAACTTGAAGCAGTCGAAGAAGAAGTGGAGAATGCAGAAGTGGTGATAGCCACCTTGAATGGCCTCCCAGGATCATGGGATTCATGCAAAGAATGTATGCTAGAAGGAAGTAATTACTTTCAGCTCGACTCATAAGAAGAGAAGAAGAAGATGGGAGCAATTGAAGATCAAGCTCTCACCATTCAAAGAAGATCCCTCAAGCGATGAGGAATATGAAGAACTCAATTCTTGTCATTTGGATAAGAAATGATGATTTCATGAATGAAGAAGATGATAAAGCATAATGATCAAGATGGAGTCTACCCATGAAACAAATAAAAGATAAGTATTCAATTGTCATTTCATGATATTGTTTTACATTTGATTATATTCAGTTGATGTGTTATGCATGATAGATTGTTTGCATTTCTGACTGTATACTACTAATATTCATATGATGGGTACGTAGCTCATGGTGCTATACAACTTTCTATTGCTACTTATCTAGAATGAAGCCTCCTTGCTGACATATTGGATTAGTGCACAATCTCTATAATGTCATGATAGAGATGGAAGGAATCTAGAAAGTTTCCATGAGATATGGATGAATGCCGTATTGACTAAACAGTTGCATGATGCATAAGAATTTGTCATTATGCATATGTTTTATGAAATAGTTCTAACCATGTAGCTGGTGCATTTGAATTGTAGGAAAGGTCCTGTACAACCTCCTACAAGAAGGATGAGATTGTTCTGAAGAGCAAGTGATGACAATTCAAGATTCATTGCAATAAAATCTGAAGCTCCCAGGGTCAGAGACACCATGATGGAAGAAATAGCTTCAGAGAGCGGTAGATCCACCTCGAAGGATGAAGACCACCATGGGTACGAGAGATAACTCAAGATGAAGAAAATAATTCTATGAAAGAATCTATGATCAAAGAATAACAGTTGATCATGGGGAATGATGTATACGATATGATTTTGAGACATAAAGGGAAGTACACAGTATCCTCCATATGGATCTCCAAGAACAAGTGTACAAAGCATGGTTCATGATTTGCCTCAGAAAGAATAGACTATGACATGACATACTCTATTGACCAGTATATATCAAGCATAGAACCACCTGTACAGAATGAAGAAGGAAGATGATACTCTACTTCAGGGGGAGTGACTACAGAAGATATATGAGTTCGACATGGTACGACATGATGAATGGCTTCGTGATGGATCAAGACTTTACCAAGAATAAAGTGGGTTCCAACCTTCAAGGTTGAATGCAGAAGACTAGGATATGTTGATGGCCTGACGAGATGAACTCATGGAAGATGTTACGATGAAAGAATACTAGAATGATGTTTGGGATATAGTACTCAAACCAGAAAGCAAGAATGTGGTATCTTCCAAATGGATTTGAAAGATAAAATATGTTGCTGATAGAAGTAAGGAAATACTTGTGGCTAGAGGTTTCTATCAAAAAGAGGGAATTAACTATGAAGAGACACTTACTCCAGGAAGTAAGGTACACTTCCTTCAGAAATATCATGTTATTTTCTTCCATGATGAAGTAAAGAAAATCCTTCCTTAATGGAATGATTGAGGAATAGTTTTACATCGAATAGTCGCAAGGATTTGAAGTTGAAGATAGATGGACTCACATATGCAAGTTGAAGAAGGCCCTCTATGGCCTGAAGCAAGCTCCCAGAGATTGGTATGGAAGAATAAATAGTTTCCTGATGAGCATGTGCTTTTCCAAGAGTAAAGTGGATCCTAACCTTTACTACAAGGTTGTAGAAGATGAACCTGTCATCCTGTTATTATATGTGGATGAATTATTCTTGACACGGAATGAGAAACAGATCATGGAAAGCAAGAAGAAAATAGCAGAAGAATTTGAGATGAAAGACCTTGGGTTAGTGCATTATTTCCTAGGTCTGGAAGTATGGCAAATTTTAGAAGGAACATTTCTCAACCAGGAAAAGTATGCGGTAGAGACATTAAAGAAATTCAATATGTTGGAATGCAAAGCCATGGCCACACCCATGGACTCCAACCTGAAGCTGTTAGATGATGACTCATCAGAGTTAGTGGATGTGACTCATTATAGACAGATCATTGGGTCAGTGATGTACTTAAAAAATACTAGACCAGACATTTGTTTTGCTGTGAACACCTTAAGTCAATATCTTGTTCAACCAAGACGGGTTCACCTAGTAGCTGCAAAACATGTGATGAGATATCTGAAAGGGACTATAGACTTTGGTCTATACTATGATGGTAGCCATGAGTATAGATTGTATGGCTACAAAGATGCATATTGGGCTGGAAGTATCTCAGACAGGAAAAGCACATCAAGTAGATGCTTTTGTTTGAGGTCTGCTATGAGTTCATGGTTTAGCAGGAAACAGTCCAGTGTTTCTCTTAGCATGGTTGAAGTAGAATACATAGCAGATTGCTCTACTAAGTTGTGAAGCCATGTGGCTTCAGAAGCTGATATTAGGTCTCTTTGACCTGAAGATGGATACTACAATGATTCTATGTGATAACCATAGTTGTGTTGACAAAGAACCCTATGTTCCGACGTAACACATAGAAATCTGGTATTTCTACATACAAGAGAAGATGCAGATGATGATACTGTAGATGCATACGATGGTAATTCAGTATTTCTATACTAAATATAGAGATGATGATGTTTCAATATTCTCATATTGAAGTATAGATGATTATGATTTCAGTATTCCCATACTGAAGATATAGATGATATTTCAGTATTTACATACTGTAGATATAGATGATGGTGATTCTGTATTTCTATACTAAATATAGAGATGATGATGCTTTCAATATTTCTATACTAAAGATATAGATGATGATGCTTTTAGTATTCACATACTGGAGATACAGATGGTGATAGATCAGTATTCAGATATTGAAGATGTAGATGATGATGGTTTGGATGATGATGTATTGATGAAGCCTCTGCCTCGAGTAGAGTTCGAACACTTTCGAGACAAGCTTGGTGTTGTTCGGAAAGACCTTCCTCGAAAGGGGGAGTAGTGATGTTGCAATGGGATTGTATCATCCCTAGGAATTTTCCCTAAAGTGATCCGGAGACCTTGGTCCTCAAGAACGTGGTGGGATTGTATCATCCCTGGGCACTTTCCCTAAAGTGATCTGAAGACCTCGGTATTCGATAATGAAGAGGGATTGTATCATCCGGGGACATCTGTCCATAATAGATTCAGTGACCTCGGTCCTCGAGAACGTGGTGGGATTGTATCATCCCTAGGTACTTTCCCTAAAGTGATCTGGAGACCTCGGTCTTCGAGAATGAAGAGGGATTGTATCATCCCTGGACATTTGTCCATAATAGATCCGGTGACCTCGGTCCTCGAGAATGTGGTAGGATTGCATCATCCTTGGACATCGTCCTAAAGTGATAGGGACTAATTATCCCATAATCAATCCAGTGGCTTCGGTCCTCGAGAATGTGGTAGGATTGCATCATCCTTGGACATAGTCCTAAAGTGATAGGGATTGATTCTCCCGTAATCAATCTGGTGGCTTTGGTCCTCGAGAATGTGGTAGGATTGCATCATCCTTGGACTTAGTCCTAAAGTGATAGGGACTGATTCTCCTGTAATCAATCCGGTGGATTCAGTCCTCGATAATGTGGTAGGATTGCATCATCCTTGGACATAGTCCTAAAGTGATAGGGACTGATTCTCCTGTAATCAATCCGGTGGCTTCGGTCCTCGAGAATGTGGTAGGATTGCATCGTCCTTGGACTTAGTCCTAAAGTGATAGGGACTAATTCTCCCGTAATCAATCCGGTAACTTCGGTTGTCGAGAATGTGGTGGGATTGTATCATCCTTGGGCTTTAAGTCCAAAAATGATCCATAGAATTTTTGTCTTTGAGTTGTGGATTGCAGGTTGTTGCTGATTATGATGATGCCGTACTGATCGAAAGATCAGAGTATGATGACGTACTGATCGAAAGATCAGAGTATGATGATGACGTACTAATCGAAAGATCAAAGTATGATGATGATGACATACTGATCAAAATATCAGAGTATGATGATGATGACATACTGATTTAAAGATCAGAGTATGATGATGACGCACTATGATTATGATGTTTCTGATCGAAAGGTTAGAGTATGATGATGATGTTTCTGATCGAAAGATCAGAGTATGTTGATGATGTTTTTGATCGAAAGATCAGAGTATGATGATGATTTTTCTATGTTGATGATGTTTCTGATCGCAAGATTAGAGTATGATGATGATGTTTCTGATCGAAAGATCAGAATGTGATAATGATTATGATCGACAGATCAGAATATGATGATGATGATGTTGCTACTGATCGAAAGGGAAAAATGTTGATGATGATATTGCTGATCGAGAGGTCAAAGTACTGAAGATGTTGCTGCTGATTGAAAGGTTAAGGTGCTGAAGATGTTGTTGCTGATCGAAAATTCAAAGTGCTGAAGATGATGCTAATCGAAAGGTCAAAATGCTGAAGATGTTGTTGCTGATCAAAAAGTCAAAGTGCTGAATATGTTTCTGATCAAAAGGTCAAAATGCTGAAGATGTTGTTGCTGATCGAATAGTCAAAGTGTTGAAGATGTTGTTGATCGAAAGGTCCAAGTGCTGAAGATGTCATTGCTAATTGAAATATCAAAATGCTGAAGATGTTGCTGATCAAAGACTGAAAATGTTGTTGATGATGAAGACTGAAGATTGAAGATGAAGACTACATGATGTTGAAAAGATTCCAATGATTTATAGATGTGTTACCCTGCTGATGTTGATGATTTCCCCTATCTCTACTCTTGTTGTTGTTGATGTTGTTGTAGAATACCCTTCTCATTAAGGGGGAGTGTTGAAATATTGTAACTTCGAAGAATATTCTATATGTATCTTTTTGTGGTCCCCGATGGTCCTACCGGGAGAACCAATTGTATTACATTGTACCCCGATGCTCCTAATCGAAAGAACTAATAAGAGTCATGAGGTAGTCCCCTCTAATTGTAAAGGTGGGTCATCAGCACGCCAGTGTGGATACTTGAGCCTACATGTGTAACTCGAGGCTACATGATTTAACTCGATCCTACATGTCAAATGAGTTAACCTAAGTGAACGGATGAATATAAATAGAGGTGTAGTGCTCCTCATTTGTGACACACACACTCTCACTTGTGCAGTGCATTAGTGGAGAAGAGAAGTAGCTGAAGAAGGAGGAGGATCAGGCTTTGATCTCCTTGCTGGTTTTATCTTTTATCCTTTTGGGGCATCTATATTGAGGAAGCTTTTGCTGGGTTTTTTCCTTTAGGGTTTTCCCAGGATAAATATTTGTGTTCCTTTTTTATGGTTGTGCTTGTCTATCTTTCAGTGATCCTGTTTATATGCTTTTGTCATGAAAATGAAATGAAATACTGATGTCTTAGCTAAGCATATGAAAATTTAATAGATGTTTGGGGTATGGTAGCGTCCTCTTCGTCGGTCGGAGGGTCAAGGACATTACAGTGTGGTATCAGAGCTTATGTTGTAGCATGGGCCTGAATGGGCTGTGAAGATGCAGTCATAGAGCCTTCATTGCCGCATTGAGCCTCAGAAGGCCATGAGAAACTAGTTAGCAGAGGTAGGTTTCCTTCTTCCCATCAGAGATCTGAAATCAGAAAAACTTCAAAAATTTTCCAAGTGTCGAACTCGTCGGATCATTGGAGGACTAAGTGAGAAGATCCTCCGATACAATGGAAATTATAGGCTGAAGGCCACCCGACAAGGGAGAGGCAGAAAGGATTTTGAAATTTTTTCTAAGTGTTAGGCCGTCAGCCCATCGAAAAACTTAGATGGATAGACCTCCGATGCAGGCCCTGATGGCGGTGGAGGATAAGAGAATTTTGGTGAAAATTAGCTAACAGATCGGCAGAATTTAGTTGATTGACCAGCTGATACGTCGGTGGAGATCCCCTGAAGGCCGCTAAAACATCGACGAAGATCCCTTGAAGGTCGCCGAAACGTCGGTGAGGAATAGTGGATGGGATCGTCGACGTGGAGAAAAAGGAATCAATTTTTTTTTTCGAAATTTTGCTTAAGGGTTAAGACCATTGGCAATCGACAGAGATTAGCTGACGAGATTGCCGATGATTAGATGATGGGAGTGCCAAAATAACGGCTCCGTATGGCTAAGGATCGTCAAAACATTGACAAAATTTAGTGGAACGGATCGACGAAACTTAGATGATGGGTTCGTTGAAACATCACGACCATTGGAGAAAGATAGAGGATGAAGGCACTGATGCAGACGGGAAAGAAGAAAATTTTCAAAATTTTTTCTAAGTGTTGAACTTATTGGTGATCGATGATTATTAGTTGAAGGAAGAGCCGCAGTTTCGGCGGAGATCTTCTGAAGGCCGTCGAAACGTCAGCAAAACTTAATTCTTTGAGTAGTCGATGCAAATAGGGAGAATTTTTTGAAATTTTGTCTTAGTGAAGAAAACATCAAAAAATTTTAGACGATGAGACCACCGATGGACGTCATTGGAAAATGTTAGAAGATCAGACCATTGATGAACATCAAAAAAGTCTAGTTGTTTGTGCATCCATCATTGCGGCTTTCTAGTGGACTATCCTTTTGATGGATAGAGGCTTCAACCGCCGATGCCGCAGTGATTAGTGCTTCCTACAACCGATGAAGGGTCCACGAAACCCACATTTAGTTTGTTTGCCACCGTTGTAGTAGTCTAAGACACTATCCACCTGATGGTTAGTAGATCCGACAACCGATAAATGTCCGCGGAACCTGCAGCAAGATCGCTACCTGTCGTTGCTGCTACCTAAGGGACTGAGCACCTGATGAATAACGGATCTGACCGTCGATACAGTGCTATGGAAATAATTGCCGATGCTATATAGTGAACACTATTCTGATTACTGATACAGTGGAAAACCTTAGCTGATGAAACCGTCAATGTAGCGAAAAACCTTAGCTGATGAAGCCGCCGATATAGCAGAAAATGTTAGTTGTTTGACCGCTGATGGACAGTCCTTGGCATCATCGATAAAATTTAGAATCCTAGACAACTACGGATCTAACACGCTAGAGAGAAATAGATGAACAAACCGCTAATGAGCAGCAAAGAAAACTAGGTGTTTTGACCACCGAAGTGTCAGAAATTTAGTTGGGAAGAGGTCCGATTGAGCCAACAAAAATTTGGGTTTTTTAAGAGAATTTCCTAGTGATTTTCAAGCAGTTTTTCGACTATATTTCAGTGGGGTTTTAGCTGATTGTTAGTGGATTACAGGACTAAAAAGGAAAAATATTTTTTGCTGAAGAAAAAACGGTTATTTTATGATTTTTCCAAGAGAAGGTAAGTAGTTATGTTTTTTTATTATTATCAAGGTATGCATCTAACAGTTTTTCTATCTAACACATTTGCAGAATCATAGTCACCTTCAAGGGCAGTATTTTAGAAATTGCAGTTGGTAAGTCAAAGTTGGTTCAATTATGAGAACCCATGATGGATATGATGCTCGGGATTCTTACAAGCATGTGGGAGATGCCATGGGAGAAAATGTCCGTACTAGAAATGAGGACATAGAGTCTAATGGAAGGAGATTCCAAGAGACATCATCAAATGTTGCAGCCACCATGAGAAGCTTGATTAAAGCCCAAGAAGAGCAGCATCAGTTGAATACTGCCATGTTGCAGAGTTGAAAGACTTGCAAAGAAAGATAGACTCTGGATGAGGTACATCACAACCAGAAAGCAGTAAGAGCAGTACTAGGAGAAGGAGAAGGACTTCTAGTGGATCATCTGACTCTAAAGAATCTAGCAGGGATATGATTTCATCTTCTCATAAAAGGAAAATAAGGAGACCCCATAGGGATCTCTCTCAGGATGAATTTAAGAAAGCTAAACCTCCTACATTTGATGGTAAGATAAAGACTGGACAAGAGGCTGAAGCTTGGCTTCTTGGGATAAAGAAGCACTTTCAAGTGCAGGATTATTCGGGAAACATGAAGGCAAGAGTTCCCATATTCAATCTGAATGGAAGAGAATCCATTTGGTGGGAACACTTTAAGCAAGCAAAGAGGATCAGTGAAAGGAGACTGAAATGGAAATAGTTCAAGAAGTATTTCAAGCAGAAATACCTCTCTGACAGGTATTATGATGACAAGATCAAAGAATTCCATGAGTTGAGACTGGGACAGTAGACCATGGAAGAGTATGCAAATAAATTTTTGGAGCTGTTGAGGTATGTCTGATACATCAGGGATGAAAAAGTGAAGGTCCAGTGGTTTCTGAGTGGGTTACCTCAGTCTTACAAAGACAGAATTGAGTTTTATGAACCTAGAACTCTTGAAGAATCAATAAGGAAGGCTAAGTATTGCTATGAGCAAACTAGAGGTAAACCTGATTACCATAAGTACTAGAAGGACAAGAAGAACGAGAAATTTGACCAAAGAAAGAAAGGTTTCAAACCTTTAAGATTCAGGAATCAACAGAAGCAACCATCCCAAGCTGCGAGTAATCCAGTTGGAGTAACAGGAGAAAATCCTAAAGATCCACTACAGAATAAAAGACCACTCAAATGTTGGAAATGTGAAGGACCCCACTTGCACAGATATTGTGCACTCAAGAATGAGAATGCAAGACTAGCTTACAAACTTCAAGAATCAAAAACAGTGGGTCAAGTAGCAAGGGAAGTCCCTAGAATTTATGTAGCACTGGAGGACCGCCAAGCAGATCACCAGTCAATTGTGGTTGAAGTGGCAGGTAAGATTGTTGAACAATCTATTTCTATTTTGATTGAACCTAGTTCTACTCACAGCTACATTACTCCTAGAGTAGTGGAGATTTGTGTTTTTAAGAAGGTAAAGCATAGAAAATCTTGGTTATTTCAACTAGCCACTGGAACTAAGAGAAACATTATTGAAGTGGTAGAGAAATGTCCATTGGTCATGAATGGATTGGTCACTTGTGTAGATCTGAATGTTCTACCACTTGGTTCCTATGATGTTCTCATTGAAATGGATTGGTTAGAAGCTCACAAGGTAAAGCTTGAATGTTATAACAAGACTTTTGAATGCATGGATGAAGAAGGAAACCCAGTAGTTGTGAAAGGTATTCCAAAGGTAATATCAGTAAGGTAGGTTTTAGCAATGCAGTTGAAAAAGTTCTGTAGGAAGGGTTTCCAGTTGTATGCAGCTCATATTTTTGAGGCAAGAGGAGATGAAACTCCTAGGTTGGAGGGAAATCAGGTGTTATAGGAATTCAAGGATGTTTTTCCTAATGAGATTCCAAGGTTTCCTCCAAAGAGGGACATTGATTTCACAATTGAACTTGTGCCAGGAGCAGCACCAATGTCCAAGACACCCTATAGGATGAGTACATTGGATATTCTAGAGTTGAAAATGCAACTGCAAGAGTTGTTGGAAAAGAAGTATATTAGGCCGAGTGTGTCTCCTTGGGGAGCACCATTTCTGTTTGTAATGAAGAAATATGGTACACTCAGGTTATGTATTGATTACAAACAGTTGAACAAGGTTACTGTGAAGAATAAATATCCTTTGCCTAGGATTGATGACCTCTTTGCTCAAATGAGAGGAGCAAAGGTATTTTCCAAGATTGACTTAAGGTCTGGTTACCATCAAGTGAGAATCAAGGATGAAGACATTCATAAGACAACCTTCAGGACAAGGTATCGGCATTATGAGTTTGTAGTGGTACTATTTGGTCTCACAAATGCACTAACTACATTTATGTTCCTTATGAATAGTGTCTTCAGCAGATATTTGGACAAGTTTGTTCTTGTTTTCCTTGATGACATTCTTGTTTATTCTAAGAATGAGGAAGAACATGAAGAGCATTTGAGGTTGACATTGCAATTGCTCAGGGAGCACCAGCTGTATGAAAAACTGAGCAAGTGTGATTTCTATAGAGATAGAATTCAATATTCGGGTCACATTCTCTCAGAGGAGGGTATATCCATGGACCCTGAAAATATTGAAGCCATTATGAATTGGCCTACTCCAAGAAATGTGACAGATGTAAGATATTTTATGGGACTTGCAGGATACTACAGGAGATTCATTGAAGGATTCGCCCAATTTGCACATGCCATCACTTCTTTGAAAAAGAAGGGGATAAAGTTTGAATGGACATCAAGGTGTGAAGAAAGCTTCCAAAAGTTGAAGAATCTTCTCACCAGTGCACCAGTATTGAAAGTTGCAAATCCGGAGAAAGATTTTGTGGTGTGTGCATGTAGACAACGACTTGGAGGAGTCCTTATGCAGGACAACAACGTGATAAGTTATGAGTTATGAAAGCTGAAGGAGCATGAGAAGAAATATGCCACTCATGATCTAGAGCTTGCAGCCATAGTACATGCTCTCAAGATGTTGAGACATTACTTGATGGGTAGGAGATTTGAGCTCATGACAGACCATTGTGGTCTGAAGTATTTGTTTGATCAACCTACTCTGAATGCTAGGCAAGAAAGATGGCTGGAGTTTTTATGTGAATTTGATTTCGAAATCAATCACATAAAGGGAAAAGAGAATAAGGTAGTGGATGCACTAAGCAAGAAGGTACAGGAAATGCATTTGGCATCTCTTAGTATTTGCCAATCATATTTGAGGAAGCGGATTGTTAATTGTACTGCCAGAGATGAATTGTATGAGCTGGTAAAAGACAAATTGCAGTAGCAAAGTCTTGAGAAGAGGTATGAGAGATATAAATTGGAAGAATATGGACTTCTTATTTATAAAGGCAGAATTTATATTCCGAATGTAGCAGATTTGAGGAGAGTTGTTATGGATGAAATCCATCAAACTTCATATTCTGGTCACCCAGGATACCAGAAGACAATTGCTGCATCCAGAAAGCAATATTTTTGGCCAGGAATGAAAAAGGACATGGTTGAATACATTTCAAGGTGCATGAAATGTCAACAGGTAAAGGTTTAGCATCAACATCCAGCAGGTTTGTTGCAGCCTTTGCCAGTTCCTGGAATGGAAATGGGAAATTATTTCCATGCATTTTATTACAAGATTGCTGATGACTTGGAGACAACATGATTCCATCATGGTTGTGGTAGACAAGTTGACTAAGGCAGTACATTTTATACTGGTGAAGTCTATGCATAAGACTGATGACATTGCAAAGATCTTCATGAAGGATATTTTCAAATTGCATGGATTACCGAAAGCAATAGTCTCTGATTGAGATGTCAAGTTCACTTCCAATTTTTGGAAGGGGTTGTTTGCAGATCTGGGTACAAATCTAAACTTCAGCAATGCATACCATCCTCAGACAGAGAGAGTTAATTAGGTGCTTGAAGATATGCTTCACATGTATGTGATGGACAAACCAACCAAGTGGGAAGATTACTTACACTTGGTAGAGTTTGCTTATAACAATGGACAACAGGCATCCTTGGGGATGAGTCCGTATGAAGATTTGTATGGAAGAATATGTAGGACACTAGTGACTTGGGATAATCCAGTGAACAAGGTTGTGCTTGGACCAGAATTGCTCAAGGAAATGGAGCAAGAGGTTGTAAAGATTAGGCAGAATCTAAAAGTAGCACAGGACAGACAGAAAAGCTATGCAGATAAACATAGGGTGAACAGGGAGTTCAGTGTTGGGGATCATGTCTACCTCAGAGTGAGGGAAAGGAAGAGTTCCTTTAAGATTGGAAGTTGTGCCAAGCTGTCACCAAGATATTGTGGACCATTTGAAGTGATTGAAAGAATAGGGCTAGTTGCATATAGAATTGCATTTCCTGCTAGTACTAGAGCTCATACTGTTTTTCATATTTCTTTGCTTAAGAAATATGTACATGTTCCTAACCATGTGATTAATTGGGATGTGATTCAGGTGGAACCCGAGGGAGTGTTCCAAATTGAGCCAATGCACATCCTCGACAGGAAGTTCATAATGCTTCAAAACCGAGCCATAGGGAAGGTAAAGGTACAATGGGAGCACTATGGACCTGAAGAGGCTACGTGGGAGCTTGAGGATGCCATGCGATTGGCACATCCATTTTTGTTCAATTATGTAGAACACTGATGCGATACCAGTGTAACATTTTGTGTAAATTTTGTAAATCCCTGAGGACAGTGCTATTGAAGGGGGAGGGGAATGTAACACCCTGGTTTTGACCCTGATGCATTAAATATACATGATACATATATATATATTGTAAATAATCATGGCGTGGAGCTAAAGGAAAAGGCCCCACCATCGATTTGGTTGTGTTGTGTTTCAGCGTTTGGAATTGTTGTCGATAGTATATCGGGATATACGACACATATTAAGTTGTGGCATCATGCAACTATGCATTTTAATTAAAATAACCCCAACCAGCTATGTTGATGCAACTATATTGAAAAGGGCATGACTTCCTAAGGATAGGGGGGGGGGGGATTGTTAAATGTGGAACCCATGGGGAAAATCCATGTGTCGATCAACCCCTTAAGCTCCTATGTTAGTTGAGGGCAGTTAATGTTGGGTAGTGGTGGGTGGCAGGATTTCCCCCATGCACTCTCCACCAGCTGATTCAGTCACACACACGGGCTGGGAGTGGTTTTCCTCACGCGTAGTTTGGGATGCTCGAGGGTTCTGTCCACTCTCTCCATCGGTGGTTGTTCATTCCTCATGCACAAGAATTATTCACTACCCATCTCACCCAGAGACACCCAGTCTTTTCTTCTCACGCAAAGCTGAGATAAAAGGATTCACGATTCTATGTGTGGGGGTTCGCTCTCTTTTCTCTCACCGATTTTTGGTCTGAGTATGCAGTTTTCCCTTCCATTCATGCGGAGAGGATGTTCCTTTTCCATTATCGGGCTGTAGTGGTATCAACTGTAGGTTGTGGTGGAGTCATTTTGGCCACGAAAGGGCCAAGAACAACTCAGGGATTGTCTTCCCTTTTCCAATTTGTGAAGTGCTTGTTTTGGCTGCAGGAAAGTAGCGGTTGTTCTTTAGACTGTATTGGGGTGGTGATGAGGGCCTGATTTGCTTGAAAAACCTGGTGGGTTTGGGAACCACATAGACAGATCTAGAGGGATGGATTTCTTCTCCATAACCCTTGAATAACACTGGAAGGGAGGTCAGGGCTTCAGGGAGTGTGTAGCAGAGAAAGGTCTGATTTCCTTGTGTTGGGTGTGTGTGTGGGTGTCTTAGAAGTCAGGCTAGTTCTGGCGTAGGTGTCCTTGGATCTTCAATGAGCTCACCAAATTAGAATTTATCCTTTTCCAACTCCTGGATGGCCTGATAAACGTAACTGTCTTGGCTTGGCTGATCCGTTGTTTGCCTGATAAACCCAAATATGTTGGCTTGGCTGATCTATTGTTTTCCTGAAAAACCCAACTGTGTTGGTTTGGCTGTTTGTTATCATTGGCTATGTGTAAGCTTTCTAGTTCCTTATTCCTTGGGGAAATCATGATTGACTCAGGGGTGGCAGCGTTGCTGAGATATTAAGGAGCACGCTGGCTTATGGTTGGGTGGAACGTTGCAGCGACGTAGCTAATTGCGGGATAGTTATTATAAGATAAGTATTCTTGACAATTTCATCCTTTCATTTATACTTAATGTTAAATGAATATGATGGACATGTTGAATGCTTGTAGGAATGTATGGTTTTGATTCTGCTGTGTATATGAATTTTTATGCATCCTAGTATGTAATATGTTCAAGCATTTTGGTTTTTATATGTATGTACATGTTCATGGGGCTAGTTTCCCGGATGTTTGGGGTATAGTAGTGTCCTCTTCGTTGGTTAGAGGGTCGGGGACGTTACAAATTATTAAGGCTATATGTCTTCATCCTCACATGGGGCACATATCCGGGCCTTGAATAAGGGAACATCTTCCAAGTCTAGAGCATCACAATGCTCTCAGATCAATTCACAAACTATAAAAAGATGGGATAGTGGTGCACAGTCCTTATTTTATAGATTGAGGAGTGACTTGCTGAGAAATTTAGAGAGGATAATTCACCCTCATGGATGGATAAAGTTTCCTTTCTTTCATGATTTAATGTTTTCCTTCTTGCTTTAGCTTTTGTTGATTTTCTTTCATGCTTTTCATTTTTCTTTCTTGCTTTAGCTTTTCTTACTTTTGTTATGATTTTCACTGCTTTTATGCTTTATCCTGCTTTCTGCCTTATCCTTCTTTATTCTGGTTTCTTCCTTATCCTACTTTATTCTTCTTTACTTACCTTGCCTCCTTTCTGTTTTTATCTTTTCTTTGATAGTTTTATCATCTTTCCTCCTTTATTACATCTTTTCTTCTTTATTCTTTCTTTACCATTTTTTATGTCCTTAATTGTTTCAGTCCTTCTTTTCTCAAATTTCTTATCTTTAACTATTTTTGTGTTTTCCTTCTTATGTAAGCTATATTTTGTCCAACCTTTCCTCCAATGCACCCTTAAGTAATATTTATCTTTTTTATTTCATAAATAAAATAATAATTTATGAATTTAACTCCTAATAAATGCATCTTTAAACTGTATTCAAGAAATTTGACATCTCCCAAAACTTGCTTGTCCTCAAGTAAGGGAGAATATGATTGATGAAACATTGGGAAACTTTTCCACAAACTTTGCAAGTTGTTGCATACACCATTTTAAATTCATATCCTTCATATATTACTCCTTTGGAAATATTTCATTTGTCATCCTTCACCATCAACTCCTACGTGACCCTTTTTTCAAAATAACCCATGGCTAATTGTGTTGCAAGGTTTGGATTGAGTTGTGAACAAAACATGCAGAATGACCAACCTCTTCTTGAAATACTTAGGATGGAAATAAGCATTCTTTGGTAGAATTAAATTCCTATTAAAAAGAGGATATATGATGTACATAATGGTTGCTTCAATTATCTTTCCTAAAACACAACTTTCATGCTCCGAAAGATTAGCGAAAACCATGAAATTAAGACTTAGACAATTGTGCTTTACCCATTTTTGCTTTTGAAGTGGTAGAGAGTGTAGAAGATAAATATGATCCAATTCACACAGTTGACATGGAACTCACCCATTTTCATAATTCAATCCCTCATCATTGAGGCATCTTCATAGATATCTAAGCATGAATGATGGAGAGCAACCAAGTGTGCCTGCCATTGAACAAGTTCCCATTACCTTGTTCATTCCTTTGAAAACTCTCAAAGTTATAATCATGTGGGAAACTGATTTACTTCCTTGGACAATCATATATGTTATGCGTTGAAATTAATCTCTACATGGTGCACCATCCTTACCATATTCAATCATAAGACCAAAATTCAATATATATATCCTTCCAAATTCATGTTCAATAAATTGATATGCAATGATTGCTCTACCCAAAATCATGACATAACTTTCAAACTAAGGGTGCAATTCTTTCAACATCCTACCATGAATAAAAATGTAATCAAAGAGAATCAACACAATATTACCAAAGTGCTTGACATGTTATCTTCTGATATAAGATGGTGAAATCACAAGTGCGCTAACCAAGCCAATCCTCATGCATAAAAGTCCAAAATGGTCATAATGGCAACAAGGGGATGTTTATTTACAAATATTTGTTTAAGAGAATATGATGATGATGCCCAAAGTAGATATAAATTTTGGGAGAAGACTTAACTTTATGCACCTCTCCCCTCTTGATAGTTGTCTCTGTCCCACACACTTCTACATGAATCTTCCAGCTGAAGTGGTTGAGACTAAAGATCATACCAAGGTCCCAAATAAATATTAGATTGAGGAAGTGCCTCCTACTCCCTCTTGTACACTGATTAGTGTCTCCATAAAAAGAATCATGAAAATTCCTAACCCACCAAGAAAGAGAGTATTGAGTCTGTCCCCCATATGATTTTCCATGTAGGAAATCAAACCATTTCTCCTTATGGACGAACTTCTGGAAATGGAGGCTATCTTGGCATCATGGATCCCTTTGAATATGTTTCATCCTTCCAATCATGCATACCATTAGGAACACTATGTCACTCTATGTAATGCCTGGATCCTATGTTTTATGCATCACTCCACTTGACATCTTGATCATATGGAATAAGTCGACATTCCAAAGGATGCCAGGATCCCATAGCCATGTTGAAAGCCCATAACTTCCCATACTTTTGAAAACTCTTGGCATGTAATTTCACATCCAATACTCATGTGCATGTGTACTAGAGGTATCTAATGGCCGAAAAATATATATTTGTTGTTGCTCTCATTATAAGAAAATATCAGTAAAACCAAAAGAATTATAAAAGAAGAAAAAATCATTTTTACCTCAATGAATCTCCATCTTAGTTATGTATCCATCCACCCAATCCATGGATGAATAAACACTTTGGCTTGCTGATCTAACTGATATGTAATCATCCACCTTATTCAAATCTAAGTATTCATTCCATATATACATGTCATGAGGTCTCTCTTCCAAGGTATTCATGTCAAACCATTCTCTAGTGATGCAATAAAGTTTAGTGCATCCTTGATTCTCCATTTCGATGATATTTGTACCAAATCCATGAATACATAATCACATTTTATTGTTGATTCAAATGGAGAGTGTCCTCCTATATATATCCCATAGCTAAGGACTCTCCAATTTCCTTCTTGAGGAAGACATGTGCACTTGTCACATCACATGGTATGTCTCTACAACCATCGACAAACAAGGTGGGGGACTCCCGCTCCTCATATGGAACGAAGAGAAAGAGTCCTTTCACCCAATATTCATTCTGAAATGATGTGGTTGAATACTAGAAAAATGTGTGAAGAATAGAATAACTTATTCCCCCCTTGTTCCCAATCCTTTCCATGTTTTTCCTGCAATATGGGTCCTTAAACAACTTCTATATCGCAAGAGAGAAGTACTTTCAGAAAGAAGGGTCCTTCAAAATTCCATCACTCAGTGCCAAATAATCTACAAGGTAAATCAATGGTTCCCTTGGCCTCCCTTTATAATAGAACCCATCATGAATAGATATCAACCTCATGAATTCATCATATGATGAAACACAAAATTCATCATCATCCTTGTATATGAAATGAGATGAAGTACTTCATGTTGGTTCTTCATCTATGGAATTGTACTCTTCTTCATACAGTTCATAATCACCTTCTTCAACTATGACAGGTACCATATCATGGCTACAACTTTTAACTTGAAAACATAATTTCCATAGGAGTACATGAAAGCATTATGATAGCACTTGTAATGAACTAACTTGGAGATTTGGCACAATAACTCATACAACTTAGAAATCAGCAAGATATGTGAATCGAAACTAGGATTTTGACCAAGGATTAGGGTTATCGCGAGTTTAAAAAAAGAGAAGATAATATGCTCATCTTAGTATCCTATGCACAATTAATTGGTACCTTTTATGGTTTCAAAATCAGCGAGGATGAAGTTTACTCCCAAGGATCTTGGGAACCCCAAAATATGCAAACTAAATCCTTTACTTCACACATCATGGAAACAAATGGAAGTGAATTTTAGATTGTGATTGGATTAGAGAAATTAAATATCAGTCAATTAACTCTTGGGATTTGGTCCATCATGTTTTAGAGAGTTTCGAGAAGGTTTAAGAGGAAAACTAGTGAAAATGACTTTTGGGACTGCTCAACTAGCTTGACTTCAGGATGACTCAAACAATGCAAGGAGGTTTCAAATTATAAATTTCAGTGGTAAAATACATTAACTAACCTTTTAATGAAAAGTATCAAGAAAATATTTGAATTTGAAGTTGTCTTGATGCATTAATGTCTCAAACATTGAATCTAGTTCAAATTATGTAGCAATCTAGAATAAGTGCGTAAAGAAGGGAATGAAAGAAGAATTTTCTTTATTGAAGCAACAAAATAAATATCATAGGTATGATATTACATCAATGGAATCCTTAAAAGGCTGAATTACATCAGAAATATATTTCAAGAATAAGAGAGAAGACTAGAATAATCCTCCAAGAGAAGAAACTAGGAAAATATGAAGATTTGAACTGGAAGGATTCTTTAATCACTACAAGTGGTTTGAACTTCACTAGATCTAGTCATAGGGCCTGAAATAATATCAATAATGAAGACTATATGTATTCATCCTCAAAATATAAGCACGTAGCACATCTCCCAACTTGGACTAGGGGCACATCTCCAAAGTCTAGAGTATCACAATGCTCTCATATCAATTCACAAACTATCAAAAGTTGGGCTAGTGGTGCACACTCCTTATTTTATAGATTAAGGATGACTTGTTGAGAAATTTAGAGAGGTTGATGCACTCTCATGGATTGATAAAGTTTCATTTGTTTCATTATTTACTTTTTTCCTTCTTGCTTTAGCTTTTGTTGCTTTGCTTTCATGATTTACTTTTTTCTTTCTTGCTTTAAATTTTCTCACTTTTGCTCTATTTTTCACTGTTTTTCTTGATTTTATGGCTTTATCCTGCTTTTTCTTTCCTACCTTAGCTTTTCTTTCTTTTTCTCTTCTTTTCACTGCCTTTTCATGTTTTATCCTTCTTTATTATGCTTTATGCCTTATCCTTCTTTATTCTTCTTTACTTCCCTGGCCTCCTTCATGCTTTTATACCTATTTTCACATATTTATCTTCTTTTATTCTTTATTATTTATTTCCCAATTTTTCTTGCCTTAATTATTTTATTCCTTATTTTCTCAACTTTTTGTCTTTTCCTTCTTGTGCAAGCTATCTTTTGGTCAACCTTTCCTCCAATTCACCCTTGAGGATTATTTCTCTTTTTATTTCATAAATAAAATATTAATTTATGAATTTAACTCCTAATAAATGCCTCTTTAAAATTTATTCAATAAATTTAATATCTCCTAATTAATTAATACTTTGAACCTTCAAAATTAATCCCAAGATATTTAATTAAATTTCCTCTTTAATCCATAGGTACTAATTGGATAATATAATGATCCATGCCACAAAAATGGGAAAATGACATACATGAATAGAAGAAACAAACTGTGATGATTATTGTATCACTATTTCTGACAACTTGTAGCTTTAACTTTGTCCCTGCACCTGTATCATTGTCATCGTTCTTGTATCATTGTACATGTTTTTGTATCATTGTCTCTTTCATACTGTATCATTGTATCACTACCTCTGTCAACTTGTCACATTCACTATCTCTATCACAATGCCCCAATCACTATATATCTATCTAAATTCCACAATAATTGTCTCTATCACAATGCCACCATCAATGTCACAATGCCACAATCATTGTCACATTGTCTCAATATCCGTCACACTATATCAACCTATGCATGCCTCAAGTATATACCTAGAAGTAATCATCCATTGATTTCATTTGGATCGTCAACTTTTATAGCTTATATATTTCCAAAACATTGAACATTACAAGAAATTATCCATATGCCATAGCATAACCATGGACTATGCATAGATAATCACTATGATCTATGCCAAGAGCATCATACAATATGTCTAGATAATCACCATGATATATAAAAAAAATCACTAAGATCTATGTCATGATCAACATAAATTGTACACCAAAATATATGCCAATATCACCCTCAAGTATGCCAATGTATAAGCAAAATAATATGTACAAACATCATACCTTTTCAAGGAAACAAGATGGAACCTAGTCCATGATAGACATGACCATCACAAGAGAGACTCATGTATAATAACCATACCATATATATGCCAATATGACCATCATCATACCCCCATAAAATTTATAATGACTTCAAAGAGATATACCAAGAGAGAGTCTCACATACCAATATCCAAGATGAGCTCTATCTGTGAAAGACAGGTGACATCACAAGATAAACCCATAAGCATGAACCATACCTTTTCTACGATTACAAGATGAATAGATAATATAGAAAATAAAAGAGTCTCTATATAGACTCATCATATATCACTCACAGCCAGCTTTCCAAATAGACAATAATTTTATATTTATGATACCATATGAGAAAGTTAAGCCATTTTTCATGAATCTCATCAATCCTCAAAGATGCTCAGAAATTTCTCCTCCAAAATGATTTACACTTTTTCTCCAAATATACGCAATAGAAAGAGAGACTTGATTGATGATGAAATGAAATTTAGGTCCTTCTATTTATACACTTCATCATGATCTAGTATCTTCTTTTAGTGTCTCCTTAAGCTCATCCTTAATTTGTGGATCTCCATATTTTAACAGGGTCTGAAGGGTTAGTACCCCACCTGAAGGATCTATCATGACAATTTATGCCAAAACCTCAATATCACTCCATATATTCTCCAAAGGGGTCCATATGAATTTACCACGTCATCATACTTGGTGGATACACCATTATTTCTTGTGGAGATCCTTGCCACTTCAAGTGGTCTTATGGGCCAAAGTACCACAACTTTTGGGGTCATGTGGACCAAGAATTATTATTTTAGGGGTACTTAAATCTTCACACCAACTTAATTTAGACCAAATTTGGGGACTCTTTAGGGTCTTCTTCACCGTGGGTCATGTAACCCCAAACTCATGGGAAAGTGGGCCAAACATCATTGTTTATGATTTTCTTCACCTTTTATTTGAACATTTCCCTGTGGACCAATCCTTCTAGTCATGTAGACCCAACACCACTACTTTTGGGGTTATGTGGACCAATCCTCATGATTTTGGCGTTACTTCGAAATACCTTTACAAAATTTCTTACACTTCTTATTATCATGGTCATGTGACCCACCATAATGGTCATGTGACCCATCATCATGGTCATGTGAACCAACATCATTTATTTAGGAAATTATTCACACTTATTTATGACACTTTAGGGACTCATTTACACTACACATAATCATGATCATTAGGGGATTCTCTTGAGGATTTGTACCACTTATGTATAACTCAAAGTGTCTTCCTATGAGGTCCATGCACAACCGCTACACCATAAGGGGACCACTTTGGTTTTTTATACACTTGTGATCAAGGGATTCCTTAGGTTCTTCTTTAGGAGATTCAAGGATTCATTATAAATTCCCAAAATTTTTATCTCTGCTACAACACATCGTAATTATCACCTTGAATCCATATATCGCTTCACCCTTTTGACATCAATGACACCCTATTTGACATCAATGACTACTTTTTCCAACAACAAAGAATTAAGGGGTGAAGTAGTTTATGACCTCACAATCATCCATGCAAACCATGAGCTCACCCTAGTGTCACATTTGTAACTCACAATAGCTCCTATATTGAAGCACATGTTGTGGATGAAAGGAGGGGACCCACTTGTAGAAGAAACTGTTAGGTCATGAATTGTCTTCCTTAGCTTCATGTTTTGTTTGTGTTTTTGAAATTTGCTAATGTTTTTGCTTTTGGGAAATTTTGGTGTAAAGGTTAATTTTGAGTTTATGCCTTTAGGTTTTCATCATTTTTGGTTTTTTCTTAGCTTGCTTTTATAAAAATTTTGCGTGGAGTTCATTTTTGAATAGTTCTATAAGGTGTATATTGATTAATGGTTTCATCAATGACACTAAGATCAAAGATTAATCATATAAACTGAGTTTTAAAGATGGATTAGCGATCAAATGACATAAAATGTATGTTTGAACTTTCTTGTAGTGCAAGAGAGAAATTAATGCACTGGCGTGCTACAAGAAAGTCACGAGTGTCCAAATGCTCATTTTTCACCCCGATTTTTTTAGATGATTTCGTTCCTAAGGCGATTAATCACATCAATTAGCATGTTTGATACATGTCTTTCCAGTCTAATCATGTAAACAAATGTTTGGTCATCATGTGAGGGAGACCGTGGCAGTGGGATGCAAAAGAATGGAAAATGATGACAGTGAGTGGAACGAGGCAAAATTTTCAGGAATAGGTTCCCAAGCTAAATATTACGAAGCTATTGAATGCTGTGGTGGAGACATATTGCTGAAAATTTTGAAATCTGACAGTTGAAGGAGAAATTAGGGCTTCCTAGTTGTGACAGTTAGAAGCGATTTGGAGGGTTGAAGACATCTAGAACGTGCAATTCGACACCTAACCGGTCAAGGGATCGACTTCCAGTGCCTATATCAAGTTTTAAATGAGGTATCCCGTGTGACCTTTGACAGGGTTTGTTAAAATTGGGGTTTTTTCTGATAAATCCCTATTATGTCAAAATTTTAAAGGAAGGCATGAATTTACTTACTCAATAAACATTCAATGATGAGATATTAATCAAAATATCTAAATATGCATCGTTTGAGTTAGTAAAGTTCAGAGCAACACTGTTGGACATTTCTGATTCTATGATTAAGACAAATTATTGAATCTTGGCACAAAGCATTTCCTAAACTGGTGATAGGATAGACTGTGTAAAATTGAAGATAAACAGATTGTGAGAGTTCAAAGGAAAATTGACTACCAAGACTATGCAAATTTGAAGAAAATAGACTATGAGATTACTGACAGGTGCTACAAACCATACAAAATATGAAGAGGAGTGGAAAAACTAATAGGGCCAAGCCCACTGATCTCAATTGGATAGATAAATTTCCAGGATGTGCTGGGTTGTTTGAAAATGCAGGTTGGTTGATATTTTTCAAGAAAATTGATGGATACAATGTTGAAGTCTCTCATAAGTTTGCTCAATGTTATGATAAAGATACTGTATCTTTTGATACTTTGAAATTCAAATTGACCAAATATTTTGTGGCTGAGGCAACATGGGTTAAAAATGAGGGAGAACTTTGGTTTAAGAAAGTGTCATTTACTTTTAATGCACAAAGGTATCTATTGCCTGGTATTGTTCCAGATTGTGGTAAGGGTGTGCCCATCCACAACTTCAGAGCTGAATGGGTAGAACCTATCAATGTTTTACAAAGTTATATTACATGTGAATAAACGTATGCCTTCATTTTCAAATACCATTTCAGATTCCTTCAACACCTTAGTAGTGAATCAAAGATGAACCTACCTTTCTTCTTGCTAAAGAGACTACAGAAGATGCCTAGCAGAATCAAAGAACACTGATATCATACTAGACAGTCCATATTTCACCATGGACTTATCAAACTTATTATCAACAGTGTTTTGTAGAGAGAAGGAAAAACTTGGGAATATTTCCTTTTTTGGTCAGGGTTTCAGAATAGTCAAGAAGAACAATCTACTAGAAAGCAAGCTGATAAAGGACAGACCTTGATCAGAAAATTAAGACAAAAAATAAAGGTTGAAAATGAAGATTGTGTCAAATTAGAGGAAGTTGCAAAACCTACAAAAGAAGATTGTATATCTAAGCAGCATCTAGATGACATTGAAAACAAAGATTTGTAGTTTATTAATAAGGAGACTCGTCCTGTTCAGAATGATGCACCAGCAGAGACATTCGTTGATGATAAGATTGTACTTACAGAGAAGGTTTCAGGTGATGAAGAATATACTAAGGTCCAAAAGCAAAGTCCAATTACAATCTTGCCAGAGGATGAAACATACTTGTTGGAGGAGGATAAGCTTCCTGTCATTGATAAAACTAGGGTTGGCACTAAAAAAGAGTTTCACACTCAGGAAGATAGGATAGCAGTACCAAAGAAAAAGAATCTTAAAGTTATGGAATTTGCCTCTGTCATCCATCAGGGTAAAACTTTAAAAATGGTAGGAGAAATTGCTCCTGGGTGGAGACCAAAGAATAGACCCAGAAACAATCTCAGGCTAAAGATGAAGAAATTACTAAACCCTAAATTGAATAAAGAGGGGATAACTGTAATTGATGAATCCTCCTCTTATGAAAAGCTGGATGTTGGTAAGGGTGACAGCAAAAGGAAAAAAACCAATGAAATTAGAAGAAGAATCTAGCCTCACTGAGACCAAACTATCTGATGTATTTTTAGAAATACGAGGCCAAATTTTAAAAGAGCAACAAAAAGATGAGATAGAGGTTTCTCACTTAGAAAACAAGCTGTTGGTTGATGAAAGTGTTCTTGGTGAAAGTGAAACTAAAGAAAACCTAAGCTTTCATGAGACTCCTACAGATTTGCTGCCAGAAGATGAAGAAATCTACGGGAGACTGAACATTCCATGGCTTCCCCATGAGATGCAAAGTGCAACAGGAAATAAAGCATTTGATTCAAAGAAAGAAAATTTACAGAGAACTATAAAGCAGTGTTAAAATCAAGTAGAATATATGCAGGAGACAAATGATGGTTTAGTTATGGCCAATATAATACTAAGAGAAGATCTAGATGAGGTGAATAATCACTATCAGGAACTAATTGCAGTCTCAAAAGAGGCATTGAAAAGAAAAAGAAGTACAGAGTTACAATTTACAGGGTTAAAACAGACCATCAAAGATCTACAAAAACAAAATGAAGATCTCACTAGAAGAATGACAGAGATGGAAGCAGAGCAACTGAAGGCTAGGAGAAAGGCTCAAGCCTTAGAAGGGATAGCTTTGTTAGTAGAGGCAACTAAAGATCTATGAGGCTTGTTAACAAAATAAGTTATTTGTTATGTTTTGAAGAATATTTTATTTTTGTAATTATTATTTTGATAAAACCATTTCAATGAGTAGGCTGAAAAGCAGTTAGGGTTTAGCCTTTAACTGAATTTTGAAAGATAATATTAAGGTAGGTCACAAAGAGGACTAAGGGTTTGATTTTTTGGTTGGCTAGAGGATGTCTCCCAACTTGTTGATAAGCTAAGTAAATGACTCTCATGTGTATTTGAAGAACTGATTATGAAATATATGCTCCATTTTACCCTTTAGTCTGTTCTTTGGCTTCATTTATAGCTTGTTTGAGCTACATAATTGGTAATTTCATTGCTGGTTTATAGTTTTTATGCTTGTAGTGCTTGCCATTTGTGGATGAAATTCAGTGTTATTTCCTATTGGATTCATGGTTATTATGTTATGCATCTCAGTTTTTCTATGCTTGTGATTTAGTTCTTATTTGGGTTATGAATGCATTCCCTCTTGTCACCGAAATTCACAACCAGAAAACCTTAAAAAACCCTAAAAACCCAGTTTTGTTTTATTGAAATATTTGAGATTATGTTGGCTTGTTTTCTTGTAGTCTGGAAACAATTTCTGGCATAAACATCTTTGGCGCCATTGCCGGGGAATGAAGTTGAAAACAGATTTTTTCCTGTGATACTTATCATTTCACTGGTTTTAAGAGGCGAACTTAAACCAGCATATCTTATAGACTACTTTTAACTAGTTTGTGACAGTGGCTACTAGGGGAATTGGAACTAGAAACAAACCTATTTCACCTTTGCAGCTGGGTGTTTCAGACCCATAACAGATATTGAAGACAGCAAGGAAGATTAGAAGGTCCCAGTCATTACTAGCCCTATGTGACCCTGACCAGTTGGATGGTTCATCACCTTCATCTGTTTTGAGAAAAGAAGAAGAAAATTCACCTTGGTTAAAGCCTATAATTCTTGTCAGTAACTTTCAAGTTTTCATTGATCCTCAATCTTTCAGAAAAGCTAAAACAATATCTCCTGGTAAGATACCTCTATTTCATTTGAAAGTAGGTAAAACCCCTTTTCATCCAAGTTCCAGCCAAATCCCTCCATCACCAAAGTCAGTCATCCTTAAAATGGCAGCCCAAAAGCAGCCTATAGACATGATGGACCGAATGGTTGCAGCCAAATATGCACCATTGGTTTTTCCTCACCCTTTGAATGAACTACCTGGAGGTGACTATCAAAAATACATGCCTAGGTTTAATGGACAGGGTGAAACTACAGCTGAAGAGCACTGGGAATATTTTCTCAGATATGCTGATAACCAGAACATTGAAGCTAAGGACGTATGGATGAGAATGCTTGTGCAGAGTCTTGATGGAGATATCAGAAAATGGTTTAGGGAGCTTCCTGCTAACTCAATCACCATCATTGAAGAGCTTCAGGACCTCTTCATGAGATAATGGGGTGACACTAAAGATCATACTTATTATATAACTGAGTTTGGAGCCCTTAGGAGAAAGAAGGATGAAACCATTGTAGACTTTTCAAAGAGATTTAATAAAATGTATAGCAGAATTCCTATAGAAATAAAACCTTCAGAAACATCTGCAAAACTTACATATGCAAATTCTTTCGATCATGAATTTTCCTTACTACTAAGAGAAAGAAGACCCATTTCTTTACTGAACATGCAGGATACAGCATTGGAGGTGGATTCTAACATATTGGATTCCAATAGATTGAAGAAGGAAACAACTCAACAGATGTATGATAGGAAAGGAAAGAAGGAAGCAGCTCCAGGAGGTTCAGCATCTCATTCTGCAAAAGGGAAAATTGATGAGATGGCCAAGTTGCTAAAGATTTTGACTGCAAAATTAAACAAGTTAGAACTAGAAAGAAATTCCAGCAAGCCTGTTCAAGAAGGTGAAAGAAACCCTAACAATCAGAACCAATTCAGAAGACAATTTGCTCCTCGTTTCATACCTAGAGAATGAAGAAATAATGATATTCAACAAGAAAGGAAAGAGACTGAGGATCAAAGGGTACCTCCACCTCTTCAGAAAAATGTTGTTGATGAAGAAGAGATTGATGCAGAAGTGCTATTTGAAGACACATATCAGGATATGAACTATTTTGGAGAAATATTGTCTGATGGTTTTGTCACTAAAGAGGAGTTTTTAAATGCAGAATACTATGATGCTGATATTTTTGAAACAGAGGATGAATTGAGTCTGAAAATGATTGCTATGACTGATGATGTCTGTCAAAATGAATCCAAGAAGATTGTGAATTTGAGGTCAGGCCCAAAACAAGTAGTACAAAACCCAAAGAAGAAGGTAGTTGTACCTGCTAAGCAGCAATCTGATCCTATGTCAGAGAAAAAACAAATTCTAGAAAAACAAAAGAAGAACATGGAGGTTGAAGAGGTAAATAAAACTGTGCAAAATTTTAATCTGGAAAATGAATAAGGAAAATTAAAGATTCATGTGCCTTTAATTGAACTAATGAAAAATCATTCTTATAAAGAATCAGTTCTTAAAATGATTAATTCAGCAAACAATCATCCTATTTCTGATACAGTGAATTTGCAAGAAGAAAATCCTAAGATTTTTATTGGATCAGCCTTGGCTGAAAAAACTGAGAATGAAGCAGGTGCTTCACCCCCATTTTACATTACTATGATAGTCCATGAACAAATGATACATAATTGTTTGTTATATTCAGAAACATCACACGATTTAATGCCAAAGGCTGTCATGGAGGCTTTAGGTCTGAGTATAACCAAACCCTATCATGATCTGTATGCATTTGATTCACGAGCTGTGAAGTGTTTAGGTGTGATTAAAGACATGGTTGTTAGTTTGGCTCAATTACCAATGAAAATTGTAATCATGGATGTGGTAGTAGCTGATATTACACCTAAGTTTGGGTTACTTCTCTCTAGGTCCTGGGAAAAGAAAGTTGGTGGAACTTTGAAAATGGATTTATCATATGGTACCATTCCTGTGTTTGGAGGAGAAAATAGAAGGCTGTACAGAGAGCTTCATTTTTCCTATATTATAACAGATGACAAGAACCCTACCAATCATCCTCTGTATGCTGTTGATAAAGATCTGGGTACTTGCATGTTACATTTTAGTGATGATGACAATACTGCTGGTTTGTTACAGGTTGAAAAGGAACAACCCATTAAATGCAGCAAGGAACAGGAGGATGAGCTTTACTTTGATGGATCATCTTGCAAAGAAGGTGCTGGAGCAAGGGTTCTTCTCATATCCCCGGGAGGTGAAACAGTAAAGCTGATGTATAAATTAGAATTCATTACTATGAACAATACTGTTGATTATGAAGCTTTGCTGTTAGGATTAAAGGCTGCCAAGAATTTAGGCATTCAACAGATTTCTGCATATGGTGACTCCGAATTAGTTGTTCAACAGTTGAAGAACAACTATCAAGTGAAACAAGATTTGCTGAAATTTTATCGAAATGAGGTATGGGACATGATTGAGAATTATTTTGTAGCTTTTAACATTACCTATATTCCAAGAGACCATAATCAGACTACAGATTCATTGGCCTTAGCTGCTACACATTTTAAAATTCCCAAAACCACACAGTTGAGGTATCCCATTGAGGTTAGGTATAGACCATCTGTACCTGATAATGTAAAGAAGTGGAGAGTGTTTGAAGATGACATTGAAATTAAAATATTTTTGGAGCTTACACATGAGTTTTCCAATTTCCTGATTGATCAAGAGGAAGATGATGAGGATGGAGAGGTGGAAGAGATTGCTGAAGATGAAATAGCTGGACACAAAATCATTGAACTAAAAATTAATTTCATCCCAAAAGGTTTGGTACCTTTAGAGAGGATATTTTTGAAAGATGACACACCCCTAAAACCTATTGTACAGTCTTCATGAGAGAATGTGTTGGATTGTAACATTGGCTCTACAAAACACACTAGAATGGTGAAAATTTCGAAAGCACTTACAGCTGAACAGAGAAACAGGTACATAAAATTGTTAAAGGAAGATGTTGATGTCTTTGCATGGTCTTATGAAGAATTGAGAACATATGATACTGGAATTATACAACATAAAGTCCCTTTAAAATGGAATGTTAAACCTTTTCATCAGAAATTAAGGAGGATTAATCCAGCCTTGTTTCCTGTTATTGAAAAAGAAGTGAAGAAGTTATTGGATGCCAAGATCGTAGTTCCTCTCAGGTCCTCTTCATGGGTGGCTAATCTAGTTCTTGTTAGGAAAAAGAACAGAGAAATCAGACTGTGTGTTGACTTTAGAAACTTGAATGGATCTTCACTAAAGGATAACTATCCTCTGCCTAAAATTGAACAAATATTGCAGAAGGTTGTTGGGGCACAGAGGATTTCTATGGTTGATGGTTTCTCAGGATACAATCAGATTTCTATGCATCTTGATGATAAGGAGAAAACAACTTTCACCATTCCATGGGGAACTTTCATGTATGATAAGATGCCTTTTGGCTTAATGAATGTTGGAGAAACTTTTCAGAGAGCTATGGATATAGCTTTTGTTGGGAAAAAGGACAAGTTTCTGGTAATTTACTTAGATGATATTACTGTATTTTCACAATCAGATGATGAACATCTAAAACATTTGAAGCAGACTTTCTTAAAATGCAGAAAATTTGGTTTGTCCTTGAATCCAAAGAAGTCACACTTTGCTATACAGGAAAGCAAATTACCGGGTCATTTAGTTTCTACTGATGGTATAAGGATTGACCTAGGAGTAAGAAAGATGTCCAATCTTTCATTGGTAAAATCAAATTTCTGCATTGGTTTATACCAAACTTTGCTGAGACTATCAAGCAGATTACAGCCATGTTAAAAAAGGATCAAGAAGTCAAATGGACCACTGAAGCAAAGAATGCATTTTAAAAGATCAAGATGGCTCTTACTGAAGCCCCTGTATTAGTAAGTCTATATTTCACCAAAGAATTTCTAACATTTTCATTTGCATCTGAAGATACAATAGCAGTTGTTCTGTTGCAGAAGAATAAATATGGTCTTGAACAACCTATTGCATTCTTCAGTAAAACTCTTAGAGATTCTGAATTAAAGTACAACATCTTGGAAAAATAGGCCTATTCTTTGGTGAAAGCTTTGAAATTTTTCAGAATCTATGTTTTACATTCTAAAGTTAATTCATATGTGCATAATGCTGCTATAAAAGATGTTTTGACACAGCCTGGCAGTGAGGGGAAAAGACGCAGGTGGATTGCTAAAATCATGGAGTATGATGTAGATATTAGACCTACTAAACTCGTCAAGGGACAAGGTTTAGCCAAGCTGCTGGATGAATCAAACTGCCAAGCTTTAGGACTACATGTGATGGCAGAAGAGTTAGCTCAAAAAGAAAATCAAGCAAAGTTAGAGAAAGAGAAGATTATGGACTTTTATTCAGTATCCACATGGTACGCAGACATTGTGTATTTTTTGTTGTATTTACAATGTCTTGAGAATTTCCATAAAAAAGATGCTAGATCTTTGAATCTAAGAACTACTAAGTACTATTTAGTGGAACAACAGTTATTTTGGAAGGACCCAGGGGGTATTCTACTTAGATGCTTAGATAAATATGTAATTGAAGGAGTGATTTCTGAATCTCATGAGGGTTCTTGTGGAGGTCACAAGTACTAGAAGGAAACAACATACAAGATCTTAAGCACTGGGTACTATTGACCCTCTTTGTTTGCAGATGTATATACGTAGTTAAGAGCCTGTATCCTTTGTCAGAAGTTTGCTGGCAAACAAAAATTGCTCTCATTACCCTTAAAACCAATTGCAGTAAGTGCTCCTTTCCAGCAATGGGGTCTGGACTTTATAGGAGAGATAAGTCCATCTTCCTCAGGATAGCACAGGCGGATTTTAACTGCAATAGACTTCTTTACCAAATGGGTGGAAGCTATCCCTACTAGGAATGCCACAGATAAGGTGATTATGGAATTTATTGAAGAAAATATCCTCATTAGGTTTGGATGTCCTCAGAAAATAGTGACAGATAATGCAAAAGCTTTTAAGTCTAAGGAAATGGAAGCATTTTGTGAAAAGAATGGTATCTTGTTGAAACATTCAACTCCTTACTATCCCCAAGGTAATGGTTTAGCTGAATCCTCAAATAAAAATATCATTCAAATTATCAAGAAACTGCAAGAGCATAATAAGAGATCATGGGATTCTATGCTGAAATATGCATTATGGGATGATAGAATAACAATCAAGAAAGCAATTGAAACTTCTGCTTTCCAATTAGTGTATGGCACATATGCAGTTTTTCCTGTTCAATTGGGCATTCCAGTGATGAAGTTTCTTCAGAATTGTCAGGAAGAACCTAATGATATGCAGAGAAGGATTTATGAGATGATAGAGTTGCAGCAGAACAGAGAAAGAGTGGAAGAAAAGGAATAGTTATATAGATTGAAGATAAAAGACAGATTTGACAGGAAAATAAAAAACAACACTTTCTCAATTGGTGACATGGTTCTAAGGTGGGATGCCAGGAAAGAGAAAAAGGGAAAACATGGAAAATTTGGCAACCTCTCGTTTGGCCCTTTCCTAGTATCTAAGTTGTTGGAAAATAACACCTTTGTCCTACAGACTTTGGAGGGTGAGGAATTGTCAAGTCCAGTTAATGGACGATTCCTCAAGCATTTCTACAGTTTTTGAGGGGAATTTTAGTTTTTCATTGTATATACCGGTGTGAGTAAAACACAATAAGGACTCCATAACCCAATGGAAATTTTGCAGATTAGCAGGTAGTAGAAAAGAAGGCACTGGTCTATAGGTTCTTGAAGCCTCACAAGGAGGACTTCATCCTGTAGCAGGAGCCAGATGTTAGGTCATGAATTGTCTTCCTTAGCTTCATGTTTTGTTTGTGTTTTTGAAATTTGCTAATGTTTTTGCATTTGAGAAATTTTGGTGTAAAGGTTAATTTTGAGTTTATGCCTTTAGGTTTTCATCATTTTTGGTTTTTTCTTAGCTTTCTTTTATAAAAATTTTGCGTGGAGTTCATTTTTGAAGGGTTCTATATAAGGTGTATATTGATTAATAGTTTCATCAATGACACTAAGATCAAAGATTAATCATATAAACTGATTTTTAAAGCTGGATTAGCGATCAAATGACATAAAATGTATGTTTGAACTTTCTTATAGCGCAAGAGCGAAATTAATGCACTGGCGTGCTACAAGAAAGTCGCGAGTGCCCAAATGGTCATTTTTCACCCCGATTTTTTTCGATGATTTCGTTCCTAAGGAAATTAATCACATCAATTAGCATGTTTGATATGTGTCTTGACAGGCTAATCATGTAAACAGGTGTTTGGTCATCGTGTGAGGGAGATCATGGCAGTTGGATACAAATGCATGGCAAATGATGACAGTGAGTGGAATGAGGCAAAATTTTTAGGATTAGGTTCCCAAGCTAAATATTACGAAGCTATTGAACACTGTGGTGCAGACATATTGCTGAAAATTCTGAAATTTGACAGTCGAAGGAAAAATTAGGGCTTCCCAGCGGTGACAGTTAGAAGCGATTTGGAGGGTTGAAGACATCTGGAATGTGCAATTCGACACCTAACCGGTCAAGGGATTGACTTCCAGCACCTATATCAAGCTTTAAATGAGGTATCCCATGTGACCTTTGACAGGGTTTGTTAAAATTGGGGTTTTTTCTGATAAAGCCCTATTATGTCAAAATTTTAAAGGAAGGCATGAATTTACTTACTCAATAAAGTTTCAATGATGAGATATTAATCAAAATATCTAAATATGCATCATTTGAGTTAATAAATTTTAGAGCAGCACTACCAGAGATTTCTAATTCTGTGATTAAGCGAAATTATTGAAACTTGGCACAAAGCATTTCCTGAACTGGTGATAGGATAGACTGTGTAAAATTGAAGATAAACAGACTATGAGAGTTCGAAGGAAAATTGACTGCCAAGACTATGCAAATTTGAAGAAAAATAGACTGTGAGATTACTGACAAGTGCTGCAAACCCTACAAAAGATGAAGAGGAGTGGAAAAACTAATAGGGCCGAGGCCACTGATCTCAATTGGATAGATAAATTTCCAGGATGTGCTGAGTTGTTTGAAAATGCAGGCTGGTTGATATTTTTCAAGAAAATTGATGGATACAATGCTGAAGTCTCTCATAATTTTGCTTAGTGTTATGACAAAGATACTGTATCTTTTGATACTTTGAAATTCAAATTGACCATAGATTTGGTGGCTGAGGCAACAGGGGTTAAAAATGAGGGAGAACTTTGGTTTAAGAAAGTGCCATTTAATTTTAATGCACAAAGGTATCTATTGCCTGGTATTGTTCTAGATTGGGGTAAGGGTGTGCCCATCCATAATTTCAGAGTTGAATGGGTAGAGCCTCTCAAGGTTTTACAAAGTTATATTACATGTGAAGGAAGGTATGCCTTCATTTTCAAATACCATTTCAGGTTCCTTCAACAACTTAGTAGTGAATCAAAGATGAACCTACCTTTCTTCTTGCTAAAGAGCCTACAGAAGATGTCTAGCAGAATCAAAGAACACCAAGATCATACTAGACATTCCATATTTCACCATGGAATTATCAAACATATTATCAATAGTGTTTTGTAGAGAGAAGGAAAAACTTGGGAATATTTCCTTTTTTGGTCAAGGTTTCAGAATAGTCAAGAAGGACAATCTACTAGAAAGCAAGATGGTAAAGGACAGACCTTGATCAGAAAATTAAGACAGAAAATAAAGGTTGTGTTGCACCTGCAAGAATTTCCCAAAATTCTAAATTTTTTTGGGACCCTCCTTTGATGAATTAGCTTGTTTTTCTTCCCTACTTTGATGCAATGATTGCTCAGAATGTTTAATGCCTAAGTTTCCCTACTTGCTGCCTTGGAATGCCTTTGGAAACTAGCCGGACTGCTGCTATTAAATGTACTTGAAGCTTGTTGAAATCGGAAGTTGTTTTGCTTGAGTTTTCCGCCGTTGCGGCCGTTTTGAAGTTTTTACCTTCCGATTTCCGAACCTTCCGATCGCTGATCTTTTATTTTATGGCGGGCCCTTGTCTAATTAGAAATCAGACGATATTTTGATCTTTCATCCCGCCATTGTGGAGGCTTGTGAGCTCTCACCATCCGATGTGAAATCCTCCCGACGTTCGACGCGTGTAACAGAATCGGAAGCTTTCGCCATCTTTCATCCCGCCGTTGCGGATGAGTCTGAGCTTTCACCTCTCGATTAGAGAACCGTCCAATGGCCGACCTGCCAATTAGTGCCCACCATGTGTATACCCGACGTGATGGACATTGGACCCGCCCGTCGTTGCGGAGGGAAAATCATCCTCGACTGCCGATGTGAAAACCCTCCGATGCCCGATTTATGGTCTCCTCGCACGTGCAGTTTCTTATTATATATACGGGGATAGGATTTGGGGTATTGTATTGTTATTTTGGGCCCGAGATGTCATGATCCTCTCTGTGCTATCGATCCCTCGAACCCCGTGGACGGTTGAGCGTATATTCGAATTGATGTAATCCCCCCCCCACGAACAACATTGTGGTCAAAATGTTTAGACGGCTAGCATGATCTTTATATGTATAACCAGTTTCTTCATTTGCTGGGCAATGGACCACATTGATGAATTGTTGGACAGTACATTTGCACTTTGCTTTTAAGATCCATACATTGGCATTGCGAATTGTTTTAATAGGAGAAATGGCACTGCGAGATGATTGTCCACTATATTGCACAGGATTTAGTCTTTTTATGCTAGTAATTCTGATAGTTAGGGCATTGTTGGATTGTGCATACATGCATTGATTTCCATGCCTGCTTTCATTTTAAATGGCACTCTGTATATGGATGTAATGTTATTGATGTTTTGAAGATGGTTGATGGGATGTTGTAAATACCATACAAAATGTTTTGCATCATATAGACAGAAGCACGAAGTAGTGTGCGTTTGATTAGTCGAATATGCAAACTTACATTATAGTTTCATCAACTAGTTGCTGCCATGATGTACACAGATAAAATAAAGGGTTTCACTTTGTCTTGTAAATATGTGCACCTTAAATACTACAATGTTATATATGGCAGGGAGAAGCCGAGCCCACAATGTCCAAAAGGCAGAAAAAGAAGGCCCCTATGGTCGAAGAACAACCAGATACAGAGGTCATCACAAAGACTGAATATACATATGAAGACACCCAATGTATTTCTGGTGTGGAGCCTGAGTATAAATGGGGTGACATATACAGACTGATTTCCTGCAAGGAAGTTCCTGACATGGGTCTTGAAGAAGAACCCATATATGCAAACATAGATAAATCCGCCATCATGAAGGTGGCTACAAGACCAGAGCTGTTCCCTTGTTCTGAGGTGATTAGGTGGATTCTACCCCATACAAATATAGCCACAATGCTCATAGGGAATGTAGAAGGCCAGGGCTATGCTGCATTTAGCCCAGGGCATGTGGCATTGGCCTATCATCTGCCAGAACCTCAAATCTTTATATCTGATGCTTGGCTGGATAACATCAGAATGGACCTGGTGGAAACCCTCAAGAAGATTCTCTTGCAGGGAAAACTTTATCGGTACAGAACATCCGGTGAATATGACATAGCAAGCTTGAGGGCTCCATACAGATTTATAGCCCTGATGCTTAACAGGATCTTCGGGAGAGCTAATGGCAGACTCTTCAAATTTGAATGGATACCCATTATGTTCCACGTAGCAACCCAAGGAACAATCTTTAATTGGGCCAGCCTTGTATCAAGTAGTCTTTCTTCTTGTTTGGCCACAGCACAGGGAGGAGAAGCCAAGAAAAATTCCGAATTCTACATGGGCTCGATATTGGTAGATTGTATACTGTGCAACCAACCTTTCCCTGGTCTCAAGTGTGTCTGGGACAGGGAAAGGATTCCTGTGTATGCCGCCTATAGACCATTGTGGGCTCAGCAGTACCATAACCACTACAGGGAGGTCTGCGAGCAATTCATCATGCCACTCTACGCACTCATCTTCCGGAAGGAGTGTGACTGTATGTTAGAGGAGGATATGCGGGTAATAGAAGAGCATGCAGACTATTTCCTGATTGAGAATGGCATGTACATCAGAATGTTTGGTGGCACGAAATGCCCCTTACTGCTTCCCAAATACGCAACAGATTATGTTATTCATAAAGAGGCAATCAGGAAGGTATTCATTGATGGGATAGGGAATTACCTTTTTGAGCAAAAGAAGGCTACATATCCTCCGCTGCCATTCAAACTAGGTAGCTACAGATTTGCCAAGGTAAAACAAGCTGCAGAGTTCATAGAAGAATTGGGGAAGTTCCATTTCGGTGAGATGACTTTTCGAAGGAATGATACTCATGGTAGAATGGCAGAGCACTGTAAAGAACATAAAGTACATTTTGAGTACACTCACCACTTTGACAAGGAATAATCTGTCTTCCAAAGTGCCCCTAACTTGACAGCACTGAGAAGGAGGTTTAAGCCTAAGAACCCCACCAAGGGTGGAAAAGGGGCTGAGCAAGCCAGAGCTGAGTAGGCCAGAGTTGAAGAAGAGGCCAAGAGGAGACAAGAAGAGGCCCAGAAGCTAGAACAGGAAGCTACAGAATGGTTGCAAAAAGGAGAAGAAGAAAAAAGAAAAGCTGCCCAAGAAGCAGCTGAAAAGGCGCAAGAGGCAGCCAAAGAAACAGAAGAGGCAGCCAGACTGGCAGCTGAGGAAGCAAAAAGAAAGCTAGAGGAAGAGCTCCAAAAGCAGGAGGTTGAAAAAACAGAGCTGCCACAACAATCAATTGCTGAAACATCAACAGGACAGACCCAGGAAGAGGCAAACCCCGAGGTACAAATCCTTCAAGTACCTGCTGCTAGCACTCTTGTGACCCCTACGCTCCAGCTAATACCTTTCACTCAGAAAAAAGGAGAGGAAGTTCCCAACTTCAGCACTGTCTATTATGATAGGGCCACCAAAAGAATAATGAGGAGGACAGAAAAGAAGGTGGAAGCGAAGGATCTATCAGGGAAGATGGTCACAGATACCGCTGTCATGCTAGGGACGGACAAGGATCCTAGGTTCACGATAAGAGCAGGGGCTGCCATGATTGATGCATCCGAGGACAACATAAACAGGGTGATGATTGGACTAGAGTCAGTTAAGAAGACCTCTGCTCAGCTAAAAGATACACTGAGAAAAGAAAGAGATGAAGGTAATAGACTCAAGAGGAAATATGAGCACATGCAAAGGGAACTGGACTCCTCAAAAGGTGAAGTCTATACCCTTCAAGTGGAGATGCAAGCAAAGGGAACAACACATGAGTCCCTAGAAAACGTACAACAGGAAGCCCAAATTCTAAAGAGTGATAAGGAGCAGTTATTAGCAAAGGTGATAGAACTGGAAGAGCAGCAGAACGTCATATATGAGGCCAGTGATTCACAGGTTCAAGAGCTGAAAGGGCAGCTAGCTTCTTTGACTACTGATCTGGAGGCAGCCAAGGAATAGAAAGTCGATGTGCAGCCATTTAAAGAATATATCCTGGCTCAAAAAGCTCAAATGCTTCAGCTGCAGACAGCTCTGGAAGAAGAGAGGCGCAAAGTCCTTCAGATTGACAGCAGGCTGGAAAAGATCTTGGAAACTTCCTCATACTTCGTTGATCGATCTCAGGAAGTTCTTGAGGTCTTGAGTGCCAGAATGGCAAGGCCGGAAGGTGATGCTGAGATTCCAGAAGGGCTACCAACAAAAGATCATCAAGCCCTCAAGAGAGATCACAACCTGATAGAGTTTGCCATCAGTACTGTAGAAGACTTCAAGAAGGCTGTAAAAAAGACGCAGGGAGCATGCTAAGAGTATTTCAGAAGGCTCCTGAATACGTACAACCAATGTCAAACAGAGGCTGAGCATAGGTTCGAAGAGTTCCCGGACCATGAGGCCTTTATGGAAATATTACAGAAAAGATATCAAGATGCAGAGGCCAGAACTCAGCAGATTAGAGCCATTGATGACCTAGTACTGAAGAACGAGGTAGGCCACGCAGCCGTGAGTATGCAGTTTCTAGAAGATCAGCTTCGGTTGAGCCCAGCAAGGATTGATGCCATCAAGAACCAAGTTGAAAAGTTTGAAATCAACATTCAGTTCCTAGAGCCATGCGCTTTTGAAGGCATTGCTACTGAAGCATCAGCGTGGAAGAAGTTCTTAGATAGCCAGGCGACACCCTCCTCATAAAGGACTGGTCAAACTTTGTAATAATTTAATATTCTTGTAAACGTTTTTGAGAAATGAAGTGTTGGGAGAGAAAAAGGTTGGGAAGCCCAAAGGTCACTTTGGGCAGCCCAACCATTTTGACCTTTTTGTATAGAAGTAGGAAGCATAGAAGGGAAGGGGGATTTTTCCCCCAGTAAGACTGGTGATGATATATTGTAAGAAGAACTACTTCATTTTGCAATAGAAATTACAGTTTTCCTGTTGAAAGAAGATCAGTGGGATTTCAAATGTGTTGCCATGGATAGTTGAAAGATGAACTACTTTGTTTTTCAGCATTGTGTCCATGAATCGTGAGATCGTTCTAACTTATGACCTATGTCTTGTTTAAATGATTTCTGATTTATTTTATGAAATAAACACCATGAGTAATGCATGCTTATCATGAAACAATTAGTTATATGGTTGTGGAAATATCTTTCATTGTTCATGCTTGTAAAAGTAAATGTCAGCTATCTGTAATCGCTTTTATCATGTGTGCACATCCGCATTACTCATATATATTAAATATAAGTTGGCTCCCCGGGGATAGGTAGATAGAGATAGATGGATAGATAGATAGCTAGGTCAGTGCGTAGATGCATGTGTGATTCAAATGTTGGTGAGCCTAAGACGAGAGGTAAGAACCTGCGCATCACATTGTGATTGCTTCCTGCATTCTTCACCACCCTGCATGTTTAGGTCGATTCTTGCATAGCATTCTTAAGTTAAAATGCAAATTCCGGTGGACCGGGCCACAACCGGTAAAGCCTTTGTTTGTGTTTGACCTACGGTAGCCAGACCACAAAACCGGATGGATTCCCTATACCAAACAATCAATGGGCTAGTTGGGAACGTTGATTGGGTAGAATCCCTTTCTGTTGTCGCCTGCGAATTTCCAGGCCTCAACAGTTCTGGCGCTAGAAGGAGGGCTGCCAGTAAATGGCTGGCCATGGAACTTAATTCCCTGAGACTATCCTACCAGCAGTTGTTTCGAAGCTTGCAACCTAACTCAAGAATTTGCAGATTCTGGTATTATCCTTGAAGGATTGTTTTTCTCAATGGCTTATTTGTTTACCTTTGCTCATGGCTGGTAATCAACCCAACCCTCTACCGGCATGGAGAGATAGGTCCCCTCTGAACTTAACACCTCCTTTGCATAATCTAGCTCAAGCCTTTGACAAGCTTTTGCCTAAGTTTGACCCTAAAGAAGGGATTGTTGTCGATGATCACCTCCAAATATTTTACCTAGCGTTAGAAGGGCTAAGGGCTGGGGAGTATGAAGATGTGGTTTATAGGCTGTTCCCGTACACTCTGAAAGGAGCAGCAGCATCTTGGTATTTCAGTCTGCCTACAAACTCCATTCATGATTGGAACACCTTTGAAAGAGTTTTCAGAAGTAAATATACAGCTCATAAGACACGTGCCTCATTGATGAATGGTCTTGGTAGGCTAAGAAAAGAGAAGAGTGAAAAGGTACATAGTTTCACTCAGAGATTTTCAATGTACCTAAAAAACTTTTCTGCAGTGGACAAACCTTCATACAAGGTTTTAATTGAGTATTACACCTCAGACCTGGGGTCTGAACTGGCCATGTTTGCCAAGATGAAAGTCAAGCCTACACTGGTAGAGACTTATGAAGAGGCTGAAAGTGAGAGTGTAGGAAATTATCCTGATTCACTGGAAGACAAGACTATCACCAAAAGAGTCTCACTGCTGTCTAAACCTAGAGAAGATCAATCACATGATTACCAGGGAATGATGAAAATTCTCCAGAAATTATCCAACCGAATAATAGATCTGGAAAGGGAAGCAGACATTCAAAAATCTTATAATCCTCACTATCCAAAAAGAGAAAACAACGGCCAATGGCAAGTTCCTCCTTCCAATTCGGCATCAATAAACATAACAGAAGTGGGAGAGGATAATTTATGTACCTTTCACCAACAACCTCATTCTAAGAAGAAGTGTCCTCAATGGTTACATTCAATGACATTGGTGATGAACAAGTTGTTGGACCCTAAATTGATTAAGGACAGTGGGGAGGAAGAAAAGGAGAAACAGATCATAAGAAAACCAGAGGATGATACTATGTTCTCATGGAGTGGTATTTCACTATTTGACATTGAAGATGACACTCCTAAATATGAATGCACATCTACAATCACAAAGGACATGGGAGTCATATACCAAGACAATGAAGTGAGGTCTAAAATGGAAAATGGACAGGAGAATGTTAAGAAATTGGATGAAGGCAAAACGCGTGAGAACAATACCCTCAACCAGAGGACCAATCCAGTCACGAAAATTGTCAAACCTGTAGAAGAACAGACAGGGGTCAGTGGGAAGAACTTTGGTGCAACTCATGAGCTAACCAAGGACATACCTACCCATAACCAGCTAGGAGAAGAAGACCAAGAACCAGGCTGGAAAGAAAACCTTGACACCCCGCCTTTCCTCTTGACTCTAGAAATATTGAATTATAATGTGCATAACTACTTGATGGACTCTGGAGCAGCAGTGAATGTGATGCCCCTTGAGATTTGTAAAAAGATTAACGGACAGCTAGAGTCCACACCTCGTGAAGTAACGCAATTAGATCGCACAGGTGTCAAGGTGGTAGGAGAAATGAAGAATGTCCTCATTCGTTTGGATGCAAACAACAAGATATGCCAATTCATTGATATTATGGTGGCTGACATACCAAGGGGATATGGGCTCATTCTCAACCGATATTGGGCTGCCAGGTTGAAAGGTTATTTTGATTCATATTGGTCCCACCTGTTGTTACCTCTCAAAGGTACCCCAAATCCAATAAAGATTCTGAGAGAACCATACATGAAGCATACCGTCACTAAGTTAGGAGAAGGAAATGAGTCTGTTGATTCTATCCTGGGAAACTACCTGACTGAACTTAAGCTAAGACATCATTCCTCAAAAAGGGCCAGTCATGTGATGGACACTCATCCTGAGCTTCTTCAACTCCCTCAGGCTGAAAGTGATGACTGCAATATTTTAGATATGGGTTCCATTTCAATAACAGCACAATTGGATCATGGTTAGATAACTCGTGTCTATATCCAGCTCATTCCTTAGTCCTCTAGTTTTAAAATTTCAGGAATGGGAAAGATTTTTGTTTTTTCGTTTGTTTTATTTTGTACATAAATAAATTGTTTGTTTTTACTAGGTGTTGGTTTTCTTGCTTTAATGCTTTGATATTTTTCTTTCTTTGATTGTTTGCTTTGCTGATGTTTTCCTTTAGTACTTCGCTTTCTTTCCTTTTGGTTTTGAATAAAGAGGCAAACTTTTGGTTGCAATGGAAGCATCAGGGTTCTTTATTAACTAAAATCTTGAGTGAGAGACTGTGCTTTAAAGCATAAGAATGTCTTCTAGTAACCGTATTCCTAACTGGCATGCATTCATTGAAGTCTCACTTAACCCCTGTAAATAACTTAGAAGTAAAGAAGGTCTGGAATACTATTTCGAGGCTCCGTCCACCTCACATCTTAATATCCAAGGGGGTGACAGCATAAGATCCACTGAAAGGAAGTAGAGTAAGACAGTATATCATATATAAATGATCCCATGCCATAATGTCAGAAAAGCTAAAAGCTATCAAGAGTCAAAACTCCTAAAAGGAATAAGACATACCAAAACAAAGCTTGACAAGCATGAAATACTAAAATGGCCACATGATCCTCTCCGTCTGTGAATTAAAATATGAAGTATCTTGTTCACACAAAAGGACACTATGGGATAGAGGATCCTGAATTAAAATTCAGCAAGAAAGGCCTGCAGGAGAACTCATATCAAAGGAATAAAAATTCAAATAGCACCAAAGTGCAAAGTGGCATGGGAATGAGGAACAAAAGGATTACACTGCTTACTATCTATTACAATCCTATGGGGTCCAAGCTGGAAACTACCTAAGGATAGGAAAAATAAACCTCACATACTTGGCCTCAAAAGAGTTATTCAGACCTAAAACACTACTGATGTTACCTTCTCCCGAAAGAATGGGCTTCATTTGAGTAACTTAATGCATATTTTGAGCTGGCTTAGGAATGCAGACATCTAGAAGATTTAAATTTTAGTCAGACAGTCTTGAGCTGGGGAAAAGTTAATTCAGAGATCTGGAGTTCACCAGGTAGTCGCCAATTGTTTCACCTGCAACAATTTCCCAAAATTCTAAAAAATTTTGGGACCCTCCTTTGATGAATTAGCTTGTTTTTCTTCCCTACTTTGATGCAATGATTGCTTAGAATGTTTAATGCTTGAGTTGCCCTACTTGCTGCCTTGGAATGCCTTTGGAAACTAGTCAGATTGCTGCTATTAAATGTACTTGAAGCTTGTTGAAATCGGAAGTTGTTTTGCTTGAGTTTTCCGCCGTTGTGGCCGTTTTGAAGTTTTTACCTTCGGATTACCGAACATTCCAATTGCCGATCTTTTATTTTACGGTGGGCGCTTGTCTAATTAGAAATTGGATGATCTTTCGATATTTCATCCCGCCGTTGTGGAGGCTTGTGAGCTCTCACCATCCGATGTGAAATCCTCCCGACGTCCGACGCGTGTAACAGAATCAGAAGCTTCCGCCATCTTTCATCCCGCCATTGCGGATGAGTCTGAGCTTTCACCTCCCGATTAGAGAACCATCTGACAGCCGACCTGCCGATTAGTGCCTGCCATGCCTATACCCAGCGTGATGGACGTTGGACCCACCCGCCGTTGCGGAGGGAAAATCATCCTCGACTGCCGATGTGAAAACCCTCCGATGCCCGATTTATGGTCTCCTCGCACGTGCGGTTTCTTTTTATATATATGGGGACAGGATTTGGGGTATTGTATTGTTATTTTGGGCCCAAGCTGTCATGATCCTCTCCGTGCTATCGATCCCTCAAACCCCATGGAATATCATGCTGGTGCTTGCGTCCATGTGTCAGTTGGAAGCTAAACCATCCTCGCCCCGTCAGCTACAGGTCGCTACCAGGTAGGCCATTCTTGCCGTGTTTTGTTCCTTTCAATATTTGTATGCTGTAGTTAGGTGTTTAGGAAAACCCTGTTTACATATGTGCAAGGGTCTACCATTGTTTTGGATTACCATAGTCGATTTCTCTTGCCCGCCCGGCATTTGCGCCTTCATAGTAAGTTTTTCCAGTAGGTTAATTGATGGCGGTTAGGAGGGAGGGGTGTTTTTTTTTTTTCATTTAAAACCCATGTATTTATTAATTGTCGACCTCGGCCATATTGTTTCGCCCCGCACGCAGTGGATGAAGACACGGTGCAGGCGGCCGTTACGCCGCCTGTACCTGGTTTTCCCTTATAATGATGAGGTCAGGGGAGAAGTTTTGATGGGGTTTTGCTTGTGATTTGTCAATGGTTCCTCCGCTGGTCAGTTTCCCCAGTATGTTTGCCCGGTTTTGAACTCCAATTTCTTGCCCGCGCCTTCCCGCGCAGTCCAGCGTATCTCATTTGTCTGAAACCCTAGGCTGTGCCGTTGTAGTAGTTTGCGATTCGAGGATAGCATGGATAGTGGGTTCGATGAGAGCGTCGTACACAGAAAAATGTTGTTAAATCCCAAAGCGTATATTCGAATTGATGTAATCCCCTCCCCATGAACAGCATTGTGGTCCAAATGTTTAGACAGCTAGCATGATCTTTATATGTATAACCAATTTCTTCATTTGCTGGGCAATGGACCACATTGATGAATTGTTGGACAGTACATTTGCACTTTTCTTTTAAGATCCATACATTGGCATTGCGAATTGTTTTAATAGGAGAAATGGCACTAGGAGATGATTGTCCACTGTATTGCACAGGATTTAGTCTTTTTATGCTAGTAATTCTGATAGTTAGGGCATTGTTGGATTGTGCATACATGCATTGATTTCTATGCCTGATTTCATTTTAAATGGCACTCTGCATATGGATGTAATGTTATTGCTGTTTTGAATATGGTTGATGGGATGTTGTAAATACCATACAAAATGTTTTGCATCATATAGACAGAATCACGAAGTAGTGTGCGTTTGATTAGTCGAATATGCAAACTTACATTATAGTTTCATCAACTAGTTGCTGCCATGATGTACACAGATAAAATAAAGGGTTGCACTTTGTCTTGTAAATATGTGCACCTTAAATACTACAATTTTATATATGGCAGGGAGAAGCCGAGCCCACAATGTCCAAAAGGCAGAAAAAGAAGGCCCCTATGGTCGAAGAACAACCAGATATAGAGGTCGTCACAAAGACTGAATATACATATGAAGACACCCAATGTATTTCTGGTGTGGATCCTGAGTATAAATGGGGTGACATATACAGACTGATTTCCCGCAAGGAAGTTCCTGACATGGGTCTTGAAGAAGAACCCATATATGCAAACATAGAAAAATCCGCCATCATGAAGGTGGCTACAAGACCAGAGATGTTCCCTTGTTCTGAGGTGATTAGGTGGATTCTACCCCATACAAATACAGCCACAATGCTAATAGGGAATGTAGAAGGCCAGGGATATGCTGCATTTAGCCAAGGGATGTGGTGTTGGCCTATCATCTGCCAGAACCTCAAATCTTTATATCTGATGCTTGGCTGGATAACATCAGAATGGACCTGGTGGAAACCCTCAAGAAGATGCTCTTGCAGGGAAAAATTTATCGGTACAAAACATCCGGTGAATATGACACAGCAAGCTTGAGGGCTCCGTATAGATTTATAGCCCTGATGCTTAACAGGATCTTCAGGAGAGCTAATGGAAGACTCTTCAAATTTGAATGGATACCCATTATGTTCCATTTAGAAACCCAAGGAGCAATATTTAATTGGGCCAGCCTTGTATCAAGTAGTCTTTCTTCTTGTTTGGCCGCAGCACAGGGAGGAGAAGCCAAGAAAAAGTCCGAATTCTACATGAGCTCGATATTGGTAGATTGTATATTGTGAAACCAACCTTTCCCTGGTCTCAAGTGTGTCTGGGACAGGGAAATGATGCCTGTGTATGCCTCCTATAGACCATTGTGGGCTCAACAGTACCATAGCCACTACAGGGAGGTCTGCGAGCAATTCATCATGCCACTCTACACACTCATCTTCCAGAAGGAGTGTGACTGTATGTTAGAGGAGGCTATGCAGGTAATAGAAGAGCATGCAGACTATTTCCTGACTCAGAATGGCATGTACATCAGAATGTTTGGTGGCACGAAATGCCCCTTACTGCTTCCCAAATACGCAACAGATTATGTTATTCATAAAGAGGCAGTCAGGCAGGTATTCATTGATGGGATAGGGAATTACCTTTTTGAGCAAAAGAAGGCTACATATCCTCCGCTGCCATTCAAACTAGGTAGCTACAGATTTTCCAAGGTAAAACAAGCTATGGAGTTCATAGAAGAATTAGGGAAGTTCCATTTCGGTGAGATGACTTTTTGAAGGAATGATACTCATGGTAGAATGGCAGAGCACTGTAAAGAACATAAAGTACATCTTGAGTACACTCACCACTTTGACAAGGAAGAATCTGTCTTCCGAAGTGCCCCTAACTTGACAGCTCTGAGAAGGAGGTTTAAGCCTAAGAACCCCACCAAAGGTGGAAAAGGGGCTGAGCAAGCCAGAGCTGAGCAGGCCAAAGATGAAGAAGAGGCCAAGAGGAGACAGGAAGAGGCCCATAAGCTAGAACAGGAAGCTGCAGAATGGCTGCAGAAAGGAGAAGAAGAAAAAAGAAAAGCTGCCCAAGAAGCAGTTGAAAAGGCACAAGAGGCAGCCAAAGAAACAGAAGAGGCAGCCAGACTGGCAGCTGAGGAAGCAAAAAGAAAGCTAGAGGAAGAGCTCCAAAAGGAGGAGGCTGAAAAAATAGAGCTGCCACAACAATCAATTACTGAAACATCAACAGGACAGACCCAGGAAGAGGCAAACCCCGAGGTACAAATCCTTCAAGTACCTGCTACTAGCACTCTTGTGACCCCTACGCTCTAGCTAATACCTTTCACTCAGAAAAAAGGAGAGGAAGTTTCCGACTTTAGCACTGTCTATTATGACAGGGCCACCAAAAGAATAATGAGGAGGACGGAAAAGAAGGTGGAAGCGAAGGATCTATCAGGGAAGATGGTCACAGATACCACTGTCATGCTAGGGACGGACAAGGATCCTAGGTTCACGATAAGAGTAGGGGCTGCCATGATTGATGCATCCGAGGACAACATAAACAGGGTGATGATTGAACTAGAGTCAGTTAAGATACCTCTGCTCAGCTAAAAGATACACTGAGAAAAGAAATAGATGAAGGTAATAGACTCAAGAGGAAATATGAGCACATGCAAAGGGAACTGGAATCCTCAAAAGGTGAAGTCTATACCCTTCAAGTGGAGATGCAAGCAAAGGGAACAACACAGGAGTCCCTAGAAAATGTACAATAGGAATCCCAAAGTCTAAAGAGTGATAAGGAGCAGTTATTGGCAAAGGTGATAGAACTGGAAGAGCAGCAGAAGGTCATCTATGAGGCCAGTGATTCACAGTTTCAAGAGCTGAAAGGGCAGCTAGCTTCTTTGAATACTGATCTAGAGGCAGCCAAGGAACAGCAAGTCGATGTGCAGCCATTTAAAGAATATATCATGGCTCAAAAAGCTCAAATGCTTCAGCTGCAGACGGCTCTGGAAGAAGAGAGGCGCAAAGTCTTTCAGATTGACAGCAGGCTGGAAGAGATCTTGGAAACTTCCTCATACTTCGTTGATCGATATCAGGAATTTCTTGAGGTCTTGAGTTCCAGAATGGCAAGGCCGGAAGGTGATGCCGAGATTCCAGAAGGGCTACCAACAAAATATCATCAAGCCCTCAAGAGAGATCACAACCTGATAGAGTTCGCCATCAGTACTGCAGAAGACTTCAAGAAGGCTGTAAAAAAGTCACAGGGAGCACGCTTAGAGTATTTCAGAAGGCTCCTGAATACATACAACCGATGTCAAACAGAGGCTAAGCATAGGTTCGAAGAGTTCCCGGACCATGAGGGCTTTATGGAAATATTACAGAAAAGATATCAAGATGCAGAGGCCAGAACTCAGCAGATTATAGCCATTAATGACCTAGTACTGAAGAACGAGGTAGGCCATGCAGCTGTGAGCATGCAGCTTCTAGAAGATCAGCTTCGGTTGAGCCCAGCAAGGATCGATGCCATCAAGAACCAATTTGAAAAGTTTGAAATCAACATTCAGTTCCTAGAGCCATGCACTTTTGAAGGCATTGCTACTAAAGCAGCAGCGTGGAATAATTTCTTAGATAGCCAGGTGGCACCCTCCTCATAAAGGACTGGTCAAACTTTGTAATAATTTAATATTCTTGTAAAAGTTTTTGAGAAATGAAGCATTGGGAGAGCAAAAGGTTGGGAAGCCCAAAGGTCACTTTGGGCAGCCCAACCATTTTGACCTTTTTGTATAAAAGTAGGAAGCATAGAAGGGAAAGGGGATTTTTTCCCCAGTAAGACTGGTGATGATATATTGTAATAAGAACTACTTCATTTTGCAATAGAAATTACAGTTTGCCTATTGAAAGAAGATTGGTGGGATTTCAAATGTGTTGCCATGGATAGTTGAAAGATGAACTACTTTGTTTTTCAGCATTGTGTCCATGAATCGTGAGATCGTTCTAACTTATGACCTATGTCTTGTTTAAATGATTTCTGATTTATTTTATGAAATAACCACCATGAGTAATGCATGCTTATCATGAAACAATTAGTTATCTAGTTGTGGAAATATCTTTCATTGTTCATGCTTGTAAAAGTAAATGTCAGCTATCTGTAATCGCTTTTATCATGTGTGCACATCCGCATTACTCATATATATTAAATATAAGTTGGCTCCCTGGGGATAGGTAGATAGAGATAGATGGATAGATAGATAGCTAGGTCAGTGCATAGATGCATGTGTGATTCAAATGTTGGTGAGCCTAAGACGAGAGGTAAGAACCTGCGCATCACATTGTGACTGCTCCATGCATTCTTCACCACCCTGCATGTTTAGGTTGATTCTTGCATAGCATTCTTAAGTTAAAATACAAATTCCGATGGACCAGGCTGCAACCGGTAAAGCCTTTGTTTGTGTTTGACCTACGGTATCCGGACCGCAAAACCGGACGGATTCCCTATACCAAACAATCAACGGGCTAGTTGGGAACATTGATTGGGGAGAATCCCTTTCTGTTGTCACCTGCGAATTTCCAGGCCTCAACAAGTTGAAAATGAAGATTGTGTCAAATTAGAGGAATTTGTAGAACCTGCAAAAGAAGATTGTAAATGTAAGAAGCATCTAGATGACAGTGAAAACAAAGATTTGCAGTTTATTAATAAGGAGACTTAGCCTATTCAGAATGATGCACCAGTAGAGACATTCGTTGATGATAAGATTGTACTTACGTAGAATGTTTCAGGTGATGAAGAAGATACTAAGGTCCAAAAGCAAAGTCCAATTACAGTCTTGTCAGAGGATGAAACATACCTGTTGGAGGAGGATAAGCTTACTGTCATTGATAAAACTAGGGTTGGCACTAAAAAAGAGTTTCACAGTCAGGAAGATAGGATAGCAGTACCAAAGAAAAAGAAGCTTAAAGTTATGAAATTTTTCTCTGTCATCCATTAGGGTAAAACTTTAAAAATGGTAGGAGAACTTGCTTCTGGGTGGAGACCAAAGACTAGACCTAGAAACAAGCTCGGGATAAACATGAAGAAATTACTAAACTCTAAATTGAATAATGAGGGGTAACTGTGATTGATGACTCCTCCTCTGATGAAAAGCTGGATGTTGGTAAGGGTGACAACAAAAGGAAAAAACCAATGAAATCAGAAGAAGAATCTAGCCTCACTGAGACCAAACTGTCTGATGTATTTTTAGAAATATGAGGCCAAATGTTAAAAGAGCAACAAAAAGATGAGATAGAGGTTTCTCACTCAGAAAACAAGCTGATGGTTTATGAAAGTGTTCTTGGTGAAACTGAAACTAAAGAAAACCTAAGCTTTCATGATACTCCTACAGAGTTGCTTCCAAAAGATGAAGAAATCTACAGGAGACTGAACATTCCATGGATTCCCCATGAGATGCAAAGTACAATAGGGAATAAATCATTTGATTCAGAGAAAGAAAATTTACAGAGAACAATAAAGCAGTATAAACATCAAGTAGAATATATGCAGAAGACAAATGATGGTTTAGTTATGGCCAATAGAATACTAAGAGAAGATCTAGATGAGATTAATAATCAGTATCAGGAACTAATTGCAGTCTCAAAAGAGGCATTGAAAAGAAAAAGAAGTACAGAGTTACAATTTACAGGGTTAAAACAGACCATCAAAGATCTACAGCAACAAAATGAAGAGCTCACTAGAGGAATGATAGAGATGGAAGCAGAGCAATTAAAGGCTAGGAGAAAGGCTCAAGCCTTAGAAGGGATAGCTTTGTTAGCAGAGGCAACTAAAGATCTATGAGGCTTGTTAACAAAATCAGTTATTTGTTATGTTTTGAAGAATATTTTATTTTTGTAATTATTATTTCGATAAAATCATTTCAATGAGTAGGCTGAAAAGCAGTTAGGGTTTAGCCTTTAACTGAATTTTGAAAGATAGTATTAAGGTAGGTCACAAAGAGGACTAAGGGTTTGATTTTTTGGCAGGCTAGAGGAGGTCTCCTGACTGGTTGTTAAGCTAATTAAATGAATCTCATACATATTTGAAGAACTGATTATGAAATATATGCTCCATTTTATCCTTCAGTCTGTTGTCTGGCTTCATTTATAGCTTGTTTTTGCTACACAGTTGGTAATTTCGTTGCTGGTTTATAGTTTTTATGCTTGTAGTGCTTGCCATTTGTGGATGAACTTCAGTGTTATTTCCTTTTGGATTCATGGTTATTATGTTATGCAGCTCAGTTTTTCTATGCTTGTGATTTAATTCTTATTTGGGTTATGAATGCATTCCCTCTTGTCACCAAAATTCACAACCAGAAAACCATAAAAAACCCTAAAAACCTAGTTTTGTTTTATTGAAATATTTGAGATTATGTTGGCTTGTTTTCTTGTAGTTTGTAAACAATTTATGGCATAAACATAAACAATAACAAAAATACCCAAATGAAATCTCTCCCTAGTCATAGAGGAAGCAATGGCTCAACTAATCAAGCATAGAATCTCATATCATAGACACCCATGCAAAGATGTGACCATTAATCACCTACTTGACCATTAGCATTTAGATACCTTATAAGCACTAGGTTCCCAAGGACCCCAAGATTCTCACAATCATTGTGTCCATAGCCATTGTACACGTATCCTAGACTTGGTTAATCTCTATGGAACCATCAATCTTGAACCTACGGACACAGCAAAATTGTGTGACAAACTAGTCCATAGTCCTAACTACCTTCATGTCAGGGGTAAAAATCACCTAAGACCCCCTAATGGGGATTTTAGTTTTAAAGAAAATACATTAGCTAAGTTCAACTTAAAGAACTAACCCTATGCATCAAAATTACCCTTGTAAAGTTGCCAAATTTGAATAATCTCTCTTGGAATCCCCTCATTGGAGCACAACAAGGAGACATTCAAGATACTTTAAGAGCTTGTATCCAGAAAGCATGGTGCATGTTGCAGTACTCACAAACAATTGATAACAAACATACATATTCATAATACGTCTCCCACCAAGAAACCGATATCTCTTGATAAGTAAATAGCTGTAAAAAAAAATTATGTTATTATGGCAGCATTTTCATAAAGCTTATGTGTCATTCACACGATTACTTCATAAACATAGTGTGGTGTGTTTGTGTATCCATATATGCTCAACTTCCATGCCATTCCATGAGAAAGCTTTGCAAATTTCTGTGAGGATGCCTAACACAAGAATTTTCACATGTATTCCATGATATTAACACAATTTAACCCCAAACATAGCCATGCAGATCACAAATGCACATATTTGAGAGCTTACCGTGCCACTCTCATGGCTATCATCAAAGCAATTGCATTAGAATTGTGCAGGGATCCTTATTCATACAATTAAATTACATTAATGCACCATGTCACGGAAAACCTACAAATAGTTACACGCCCAATTCATGTGGCATTTTTATTGAGATCCCTTGGCATGTCATGACTATCCATCGAATTATCATGGGAATATCATGACTATTCTTTTGATAGTTGTGAGACCAAGTGGAAACCTTAACAACGGTTTTTATGAGACATAAAAGCATAAAAATAAAGCAACAAAATGAATGCAAAGACAAGACCTCTTACCTAGTAATCACATAATATAAATCCATTGGTTGATTTGGGTGTGACAAGCTATGAAAGGGTTACGCCACTAGTAGGGATTCAAAAACTAAAAAGCAAAAATGAGTTCCTATTTGTGTGCACCACTCTAATTATAAGGCTCAACCAAAAACTTCAAGTGGTCCATGAAGGAGCTCAAGAGCTCTATTTTCCATGTTGGCCAATTGAGATTCGTGTCTCTCCCTTTTCTACAAGGAAAAATTTCTTTTTTTGACATAAAAAAATTCACCTCAAAGTCATTTTTTTTTCAAGGGGGTATGAGGGCTCACAAGCTCTATTTTTTACACCATTTGTGTCGTTGGATTTTTTTTCAAGAGTACATTGATTCTACATGTTCCATTTCATGTGTGCAGGTGTTTCATTAGGAAACCATAGTTTCCACTAGTTCCATTTAAGGCCCATCACCACCCTTTTAGGTATACTTCTTTGAATTGGAATTTTGACATGATACTCCTATATGTATGTTGAAAATTAATTTATTTGGTTCCCTTGCAGAGGTACCTATAGGTTCCTCTCATATAACTCAACAAATAATTGAACCAATAGAATATCTTCAAAATATATTCAATTTTTGTTAGCTGGTAGACCTCCACCTTCATGGGTTTCTTTGGTTTTAGTACCCGGTTGTATGATAGAATCCATGCCACATTTTTCGCTTAGGATTGGGAATCTGGGAGTCTATGTTTCATAGAAAAATCCTCATACTTACTTCTTATCATTATAATGGCCCGCACCCACTAAATTCCCAACAAATCAAGTGTTGTCATGGTTATGCCTCAGTTGAATGATTTATGACATTGTCATTTCCCTCCTTTCTCATCCATGACCCATAGACTAGATGCATTTCACACCATGATTCATCATCCTACCAAGGAGACTCGCCATAGAGGCCCCATGTTTTCTTCCATCTATTACCACCCTCTCCACACATGTATAGTTAATTGGTCTCATGTTTTAGTGCACCTATCTCCTTGTCTGTAATGTTAGAATATTATAAACCCACTCCATACTTAGGATAAAAATAATTAATCATTTCTAGTTAATTTCCTATGCACTAGCCTAGATAGATGGAATCTACTTGAACCACTTGGTAAATTCTTTCCATATATACCCCAAGAGAGCCTTTATACTGATTATGGTTAGATTCTTCCAACTTTATTGATTTCCCATATTAGTAACTACACCTTCCTGCAGATTATGTCTTTATACTGCTTTATTCCTTCTTTTAAGTGGATAAGGTAAAGGTAGTCAACTAGGAAACTGCTATCTTTTGTGGCCAACCTATCCTCCATGATTTTATCTCTAGATTCCATGATTGGCAAGTTTTTTCATCACTCGTGACAACTCACTCATTCTTTATCCAATTCGTGATATCCTTGACTAATTTGGGAAGTGCTTTAGTCACCTATGGGGGTTTATCATATTTAGTAAGTTTGTTTTATGAGCGAGCATGAGTTGTCTCCTTAGCAACTTGATTTTACGTATCCAAGATGCATTATTTTATGTACACTATGTTTATCAATAATACATGGAAATATTTATGGATCATTATCCACTTCTCTTGTATTCAGTCTCATTATTCCTCTCTCTATTTTCTTCCTTGTGCATGCTTGTGAGAAATATCTTGTAGCTATATCTTTATCCTTTGTTTCCACATGGTATTAGAGCCTCAATTTCTACATGGTATCAGAGCATGTTTTTTCTTAATCTATAAATCTCTATATAGTATTATATCTCTCACGTTGTCAAGTTCTATATAGTTGAGGAGCTATCGGTACTCTACATCAGAGCACATCCAGTCTCCTATCCCTCTCCGAAGAAGAGCTTGAATTGAGCTTACAAGTATTTCTCTTAGTTTATATTTTTGCAGGTTGAAAAGAGAATCTCTAAGAAAGAAACAACAACTAATCATGGATTCCTCTTCAACTATGATCTTGACTCACTTCAACTATCATGAATGGAAGGCCAAAATTGGCATTTTGTTGCGCATTAAGGGACTCTATAAATTTTATTTGGCTTTAGATAATGAGCCCAATGCTATTGTTGAGAAAGATAAGTGGCATAATATGTTGGATGAAGCCTATGGATTGCTTTGTCTCTCAATTTCTCTTGATATTATTTTTCATCTTGATGGTTTAACCACTCCAAACCAAGTATGGACCAAACTTGAGTCTCTCTTTGGAGTACAAGATGAGATAAGAGTGCATCAATTGGAGAATGAGTTATCTCATTGCGTCCAAGAATTTTTGAATCCATTGAATGGTTCTTCACCAAATTCAAGTCACTTATTCTATTGCTCATGCAATGTGGGATTGGGAATAAGGAAGATCAACTGATTCTTTCCATCTTATCAAAAGTGAGTCCTGAATACTCAGTTTTTGTGTCAACTTTTCATGCTACTAGGCTTTCTATTTCTAAATGGAAAATGCCTTCTTTGAGCACATTCTTTGATTCATTGACAAAAGAGCAAGATAAATTTATCCATATGGGATATCTTAAAATATCAAAGGGCAAGGATCATGCTCTTATATTTCAAGGAATTAAGAATGCAAATTCAAAATAGAAATAGTGAAAGAGAAGAAGCCAAAGACATATAATGAAGATGAAGGATCAAAACTTATTGAGGAAGGTTCAAAGAAAGTCAAGAAGAAAGGGAGAAAATCCAAGTGTTCTTATTGCAGAAAGAGTTTTCATTCTGAGAAGAAATGTTTCAAGAAGAAAATGTACATCATGTCTCAGTTTCTTGAGAAGCATAACATCGAAGTACTAGATGAACTAGAGAAGCATGTTGAATCTTTAAAACATTGCCATAGGACGTAGTCCCAAGGTAATAACAACTATGCCTTGAGTGCTAGAGTTAAATAATTTTCTAAAATATCTGATATAGATTCATTTTCTGATATATCATAATCATAAATCTCAATTTCTTTCTTAGTTAAATCACATATCAGACTCCTAGATTCATCTCCCAATGATTGTGTTTTTTCACTAGATCCTAACTTGTCTTTAACCAGCTCTTCCTCACTCCATTAAAATGATTATGAATCTGATTTATAATTAAGTTTTCAAGTTTATATTCAGGTTATGACATCATCCATACCATTCACCCATCCTCTCAATATTCCTAATACTTTATAGACCCCAAGTTCACTAGTTGATTCCTTATTGGATTTCTATGTAGTGTTACTTATTTCTAATGGTTTCAAGTCTTGTCTATTTTTCACAGGTTGGTTATCTCTGAAATTATTCATCATTGGACTTATGTTACACATTTTTTTATCTGTTCTAAACACCTATATTTCATATTTCAATTCCATTCACCATTTAGATTTAGACATCCATCAGTTTTCCCTAGTTTCTCATCATTTTCCTACTATGGCCCTATACCCTCATGCAGACACTATACCTCTAGTTTTATATGCTTAATATGATAATACTTCTGATATTTCAGTCATTTCATTCATTTCATAATTGGTAAGGTTCTATAGAAGTTTGGAAAGAAGATACATGGGTCATCTCACCATTTTACAGCTATACAAGGAACTGATTGTACTGATATTTTTAATCTTTAGGAAGGAGTATGCACAAATATATTTTACTTTTCAGATTATGTTTTCAGATTAGAGTATGTTAACATAAATAATAATTCAAATAATTCTCCTCCTTCATCATATGATGAGCTACAAGGAGGATCCCCTCTTCTTTCTTGCAGATACAACACTCTAGCACATGATCATAGAGTTCATAATTTATTCATCAAGTTATTACACAAGAAGCAATTCATTCAACTAATTAAAGTGAAGAAAAAGAAATAATGAAGATATGTTTTTCATTTTGTTCCTTTTCCTTTCTTGAGGGAGTATTTTCCCCATGTGGTTTTGCCTCTTTCCTCACTTTTCTAGAAAAAAATAATTGTAAAGGGTGACCATATCCTTATTGATGGGCCCTATATACATCTATATTTCTACTTATTTTAGATAATCCATCATAAAATAAGACTTAAAGGGGGATGTTAGAATATTATAAACCCATTCCATACTTAGGATAAAAATAATTAATCATTTCTGGTTAATTTCATATGCACTAGCCTAGATAATTGGGATATACTTTCACCACTTGGTCAATAATTTCCATATATACCCAATGAGATCCTTTATATTGATTCTAGTTATATTATTCCAAATTTATTTACTTCCTAAATTAGTAACTTCTCCTTCCTCCAGATTCTCTCTTTATACTACTTTATTCATGCTTTTCAGTGGATAAGGTAAAGCTAGTTAACTAGGAAACTGCTATCTTTTGTGGCCAACCCATCCTCCATGATTTTCTCTCCATATTACATGATTAGAAATATTTTTCTTCCCTCATGACAACTCACTCATTCTTTATCCAATTCATGAGCTCCTTGACTGATTTGGGAAGTGCTTTAGTCACCAGCGGAAATTTATCATATTTAGTAAGTTTGCTTTATGATCTAGCATGAGTTGTATCCTTAGAAAATCGATTTTACCTATTAGGTATGTATTATTTATGTACACTATAATGATCAATAATACATGGAACTATTTATGGATCATTCTCCACTTCTCTTTTATTCAGTCTCATTATTCCTCTCTCTATTTTCTTTTCTATGAATGCTTGTGAGAAATATATTATTGCTTGATCTTTATCCCATGTTTACACATCGTATTAGAGACTCAATTTATACATGTAATGTATCCAAAATTATTGTATTACTTCATAATATAAAAATACAAAAACAACCATAAAAATTGAAAAAAAAAACAAGGGAAACATCAATATTCATACTATTTCATTGTTCAATATCATCTCTTTGCATGGAAGAATCCCTTATTTCCCTTGGTTGAAGCATTTAAAATAAGTCACTCATGTCCAGAATGGTTCCAAATATATAAATCATCTCTCATATCCCAATATCTACCAATGTGATTCCGAGTATATCCTTCACAAGATTCTAAATGTGGTCATTTTGAGAATGACAATGATCATGTCATCAGTCTTCCATTATACACATAATCTGCAATCCCCATTTTGCATAATTATCCACTATACTCTTGTATATAACTTGACACTATGTCTATTATGTCAGATATTTTATTACTTCTACCCACATCAACCATCATTTATGATTCGCTCAAGCGATGTCTTAAGTCACATACTCGTTAACCAAATCTTGTGTCCTTGTGAAATTCATAAGCTCCATTACAGTTGGTTACTTGTTCATCTTATGATTTTGAGGGAACCTCTTATCCCTCAATATTGCAATCAAACCCACTCACATCAACTCATTTTGTTCTATAGACTAGGAGTGCTTAAAGAGGTTTCATGTACTTTGGTTCCCATTTTTCATATCTTTGATTCAGAAGGTTTCCCATGTTTAATGTGAGCTCATTATCTCATCAAAATGAGTCATATAGTGTGGTGATTGAAATATTTTAGTTTCAATATAATACCCCCATACATATATGGTTGTTCAAATCCCTAAAATAGGGGTTTCCCTCTAAGAAAAGCCCTCTGTTAAGTTCCTACACTAACCCCCTTTACTTTAGGAGTTAGTTAAGTAATGTATATGGCCATCTCTTTTGAATAAGGTTGAGTAGTTAGTAATCAAAAATCAATGTAAAAGTCTCTCTATTAATTAAGGACCAATAGGAAGTTAATACTTATTAATTATTTGACCATGTCAAGTAGTTAGGATTTTGGATCTTGGAAGCCTATTTAAAGAGATAGAAGTCTATGAATTTATTTGTCAAGAATTACTATATTTGAGCTCCTATCAAATGAAATGTCTCTCAACATTAAGTGGCATGTGAACTGTTAGCCCTCAGAATTTACCCTTGGTTGTGAGAGGATAATCCCAAGGTAACCACAACACCGATATTTAGGAGGAACTTTGGCTTCTTTCCTACCAGAGAGGGATCTCTCAATAGATAAACAAAAAGTCAAGATATATTTAAAAATAAACAAGTTTTAATGGTAATAATGGATGAAACAGGTGGTCATTGGGAATGGAGTCAAATATGAATAATAATTAATGACAGTTCTTTGCAATGGAATTCTTAACATAGGCAGGAAAGTCACTCTTTTTATAGTCAAAATGTTGGTTGTATGGTGATAAACAATAATAATAAATAGTCCATTAACATGGGCATCAAAAGATGAATCCAGTGTCAACTTTAGAGGAAAAACTGGTGAATATCTGAAATTAAAGAATCAGAGCATAAGCATATGAATTCTGATTCAATATACACTTATTCAAGCATGAAAAGATAACAAAATGGAAAAGTTAAACATGAAACACACCCACATAAAGGAAACATAGTATGAACTGTAAAATGAATAAAAAATAATATCTGGTAGAAACATGCTTGGCTCTACAAAATTTGTTCTTGAAGCTCTTTCTTACAAAATTAGTTCTTTATCATGGGTTTCAACCCTCATTACATTTCAAAATGGTGCTTAAATACATCAAAAGTGCTCCTTGAGCTGCTAACTATATACATGCTAAAAATAGGTGAATGTAATTTCCTTATTACATTTTTCACTTGACTCCTAACAAACTAGTCCATCTTCTCCCCAAAACGAAGGAATACCTTTCTAAAAAAGGGACACAAATAAGCCTTGAAAAATGTTTATTTAATGTTGCATTATATCAATCTTGGCTTGAACTGTCTCAATGTGTTGATGTTTTCATACAACTTTTATATCCCAAGTGATCACTGTAATCCTGCCCTTGATGCCCATTGTCCTTAAATATTCTTTAGACATAGTATTTAAGAAATTTATTGTGTTTTTAGCTGTGTCCACTGGATTTTTATTCAAGGCTTCCTTCACAGCTGTACAACTTTTTTTAGATGCATTTATTACCATCTCCTTCTCCTAAATATAGTTTAAGTATGGTATGATTTTAGAAACTGCTAAAATTATCGTATCCCAGATGAGATGTCTAGCTCCCTGCACATGTAACTGTCTAGAAAGCTGCTTTACCGAATTCTCATTCTTATCCAACAACTCTTTATTTTTTTTACCAATGCTTTCCTCTCTTCTTCTTTCTTCATGAATGCATCCTCCAAATTCTGATTTTGACTTTTTAAACCAATTATTTCTATGTCTCTTAGACTCACCTATGACATGGCTTGTACAGTAGATTCAATATTTTTTTCTTCACTAGGTTGTACTATTTCTACTTCTTCTTTCTTGTTTTTCTCTTCTTTCTCTTTTTCTAAAATCAACCAATTTTCATTAAGAGCATATATATTTGTAATTAAGAAACCTATTTATTTTTCCCATTGATTTTTCTCTTCAGTAAGCTTCAATATATTTTCCTTACTATCATTCAACTCCCAGGCTAGCAATTCTTTCTCTTTTTCTAATTCTGTTAATTCGGAAGACTGAATTAACTGGGTTGCATGGATCTTCAACGTTTTATTTAACAACTAAATGGTGTTTTCCTTCTCATATAGAACCTTTTTTGTTACCTCTCCTTTATATGATTTATTATCTATGGTAAAAAAAATCCCTTAAGCTTCTTTATTTGTTGTTGGTGCACTTTGTTTTCCACTTTCTCCTATTTTAGTTGATTTTCTATTTTGGACAATGTGGATTGCATATTGGATAATTTTAGGGTAGCTTTCATCAAGTCACTATAAATTACTTCCCTAGTATGTTTATGCAAGTAAATCATATTAGGCATTGGTATAGCCTTCAAGTTCAATCTCATTTCACTTATTTTGTTACTGGTAGCAACTGCTAAATTTAAAGTATTTATGGTATGATATTTAATAATGACCAATGAAACCTATTTTCTTGATATATTCCTGACATCTGAGTATAGTTTCAAGGATTATTTTGTAGAGATATACTTGTCATTATTATATTTTTCATACAAGTCACTTCTGGATCTGAATTTATCATTTGATGCTTCTTGTACCTCTGAAAACTCATATTCTTGTATTTCAAAGGTTGTACCTCTGACCTTTTCTTTCTTTTTATTATTTTTAGCTTCAACTACCTCTACCAATTCTCCTTCAGATTCAATCCTTTGTATTTTAGATGTTTCTAAATATTCTTCTTCTTTTGTCTCCATGGCCTCTAAATGAGTTATTTTACCTGCCTTTTCTACTTTGCTTGGGGTCGGAATTATTATTGTTGTTGATTTCATTATAGCGAATGTATTTTCCTGTAAAGCCTCTACATCCTTCATCTATGTTTGATACTCCATCCAATTACCTTTTTCAGCTAATCGTTCCACTACCTAATGCTCAAATGCCTTGTTGTTCAACTGCCTCCTTTGTGAAATAATATGGTGTGGTTCATAATTGATTGAGGTAGCTTTCTAAAAATTCAACTCATGTAGAAAAAATTCAACTATAGGGAGAGGATATTTTTTTTTGATAATGAATGGCCCAACTACCATGGAAAAGTAATCTCGGAATCCTTCTTAAAACTGATAAAATGCTCATTCTCTATAATTATCTTATGTCTTATCAATTCCAAGGAAAAAATTCCAGGGGTCACAAATACTGGTAAGATATATGGTTCATGGAAAAAACCATACACCCTTATTATAGTATGCTCTTCTAACAGAAAATAGTCCTCCATTCTTCTATCAGGAGAAAACTGCAAAGCCTCCTACATATCTGGAAATAGTCTAGTAAAATTATTTTGAAAGAATACTTTATACACTTCTACCATAAAAATTTCATGTAGTTGAAAAGATCATTAATGATTTATGCAGTAAGTGCCATCTCTGGGAGTTGCATGTTTTCCTCATTAAAAAGTAGAAACATTCTAACTAGGTATGACTGAAACCTGAAATGTCTGGTAGTGTGGAAATTCACTAGATGAGAATGGATGGTCTCGGCTAGGGATTCATCATATTTAAGGCAAAGGGGTTGATGGGAAGTTAATACTACGATTAGCTCACACTTATTTTAAAAAACACACTCATTGACAGATCGGGGACAAATCTATCTTCATCTAAACCTAAAAATTAACTCAGCATTGAAATGACCAGTTTGGACTCTTCATTAAACAAGTTGATATCCAAGGAAAAAGGCTGGTTTGCAAGGGATACATCAGTCCTAAATAATTTAGAGAAAAATGGTTGTTTTTATTTAATGGTAACATGCATAAATAATTGAATTAGGTCTTCTTCCACAAACTCTTCTCGGATCAGGGTGAATGAGGGTGTGACTACAAGAGAATCACAGCAACAAGGGCATTTATAGGGCATAAGATTTTGGTTGTAGAAGCTTCTATTATTACTCTCTTAGAGGAAGAGTAATTTGATGCACACCAGTTGATAAAATATGGGAAATTCAGGGTTTGGCCTGGGTATAAATGGTAGAAATGGGATTGGAAGACACCATGTAGGTTGGTGCCTTGGTATTTGAAGGCTTTTAACTTGGTTTTCAACTAGTGGATCAGGCCAAAGGACAAAAAAGCGACAAAAATGCCGCCATATCTATCTTTGAAAACCTCCTCCAGTTTCTGAAACTCTAAGGATTGTGTTTCAACTTCACCTTCGCTATCCATTTTCAAATATTACTAAGTGGGTGAAAACATGGCCTACCTGGCATATTGACGGATGGAAAGATAGTTGTCTAACTTGGCTTTGTCCACTCAGAGATAATTTCTTCCTTCAATGAACAAGATTACAAATAACCCTTAAACATGTGTTCCTTCCTTTTATAATATTCTCGAAATGGTGGTTTCAGAATCAAGAGAAGTGGTTTTCTCCCACCATTTTCTTCTAGCGGAAACCTCCTCTATCCGCCACATGGAAGGTGGCATATTTTCTGCTCGAGGAATGTTTTTTAACCTTCATTCATTTCATGAGAGAGGATATTCTTCTAGACATAGATCTAATCCATCTCCCACCTAGACTGTTGATATTAATTTCCCTTTAATTTTAACTTTTTGCATTCTGCTGCATAATACCCTACCTAAGTATCATATATTTTCCCCTAGCGGATCATCTCTCTGCCACGGATTTACTTGATCTTCATCATACATCATTGATTCCATTCATCCTTAACCCTCACCTTTATTTTCCTTTGTCCAATGATTTTTAATTTAGTGTGCAACTTCCTTTGGCAGATCACCTATTAGCCGGCGATCTCATCCACATGGTATTCTCACCGTGGATCAAAGATGGTATTTAATGATTATGCTAATATTCAATTTTTCATTCATCGCACAAGTTCTCCCATGGATCCCATCTCCATAGTTGATCTTATTCACCTTTCATCTTCACCGTTAATCAAGGTTAACTTTTCAACTTTCCTCCAATTTCTAATTTGTCTTTTACCATGCATCTTCTCATAGCGGATTTCATATCCACTGTCGATATTGTTTTTTCTTTTTCCTCCACAATAGATATAAACAGTCTATTAAGCCTTTCCACTGATCACCAATCTTACTTTTTCCTCGCAACTTTTGATAGCAGATCTATTTCTCACCATATATCTTTCTGCCTGAAGATCTTGACCGTCGAATTTTTAAAACATTTAACACAAGCGCTGTCATGTCCCCGGTTTCGACCCCGTTTGCATGATGTATATATTGTAATTAATCGTGGTGAGGAGCTCAAGGAAAAAGCCCCACCATCGATTTGGCTATGTATGTTTCGGCAATGGGGATAATTGCCGATGGTATGTAGTGCTATCCGGCACATTTTAATGTGGCATCATGTAAAACCGCACATCAAATAAAACTAAAACCACAACCAGCTACGGCAGTGCAACGTTGAATGAAAAGGGCATGGATTCCAAAGGATAAGGGGTGGGGGATGTCAAACCTTGGTTATGGGGGAAAAACCCATGTTTTATCACCTTTGTTGTTTGTCACCTTTGGTCTCATCCAACCTCTTTCAACCTCTTTAATGTTCTGTTGGGTAGTTGGGCAGCTGAGGCTGTTGGTGGATGGGTAGTTATTGCCTTTGGGAGTGGGGTGGCAGGACTGTCAGTCCTTTGCCCACATCCACACTCCACCCACGACTCCATGCTTGCCCTGCCTGTTCGGTTCTCCTCACGCGCCTGTTCATTATGCCCATCGTGCATTCTCTCCACGGTCTGTTCACCTCTACCCACGAATTGCAAAATCGTGTCCTTCCTGTTGTGTGTGCATCCACGGGCAAAAATGGAGCTACTTTTCCTCACGTAGGGCCTCCATTGTCTGTTCCTTTCCTTGCTGGGTCGGATTTGTTACCCACGCCCTGGTATTCTTCTGTTTGGGGCGCACATAGGGAGTTGAGAGCCGTGCTCTTGCATCCACGACTGACTGTGAAGGGCCATTCACGTTTTGGCTGTCTCACAGGTTAATTGGGTCGTTTTTCCCTGTTGTGAGTCGTGCTCACTGTTTTTGCTTTGGGGCTGTTGTCTTCCCCACGTTTTTTGTTGGCAGCGGTGTCCAACTGCGTTTTGGGCCACTGGGTTTTTGTGGTGAGTCGTTTTTCTGCTGTGAGCTGCGTTTGAGTCTCCCATAGCTATGCCGGAGTGCTGCTTCTTATCCACTGTGGGTTGTGGAAGGTTACCACTGTTTTCATTGTGAAATTGGGCTGTTGTCGCTGAGTTGTTTTGGCCACGTTAGGGCCAAAACCAACTCCGTGTTTCCCTGTGGACTTGAGCTGTCCTCTTCTTCTGTTTGGGATTATCCCTGGTTGCCTTTGTTTCTTCACAGGGCTATGAAGGGTGGTTTTGCTGCTGGTATGCAGTGGTTGTTCCCTTGGGATGTGCTGGCTTGGCTGCTGTTGATGGCCTGTTAAACCCAGCAGTGTTGGTTTGGCTGTTATGTGTCCCCTTGGCTATGTGTAAGCCTGCAATTGACCCTTAGTCCGGAGGAATCATTCCCAGCTCGGGGGTGGCAGCGTTGCTGAGAGATTGATGAGCAAGCTGGCCTATGGTTGGGTGGAACGTTGCAGCGACGTAGCTGGTTGCGGGTGAATTCTTCATCAAAGATAAGTCTGCTGTCTATACTTCATCTCTGCAATTATATATTGATGTCAATTGATGAATTGTAATGAACATGTGGAATGCTGGTTATGAATATGGTTGCTTCCGCTGAATGTTGATTTATTATGCATCTGTGTATGCTTAATTCCAGCATTGATTTCATTTGATTTCTGTTTATGTTCATTGGGCATTTTGCCCCGGCTGTGTTTGATGCGTTCCTTGCTTTCTCTTCGCCGGTTGAGGGAAGGGGACATGACAAGCGCCTTTCACTCCTTTAGTCTCCATTATATCACTCACAATCAAATCAGCAAGGTTTTAAAAACTTTAGTTCTTCATTGAAACTTAACTCCTTCTAGTCACCTGCAACCTCAAATGGTGCTAACACGAACATTGCTTCTAGATTTGATTTTCATAATACAAGAGCCATTTCTGGTAAAATTTTCTTACTTCTTCTCTTGCTCAATTATTATCCAATAATATACTATTTTTTTGGAATTTTTTTATCTCTATTTATCTTATTTTTTCTCTAATATGTAGGGTAAAGTACACCACAAGTTGTATCAGATTCAATTTTCTCAGCCAACATGCCTCAAAATATTTTGCATAATTTTTTTATGCTAGAGATATGTTTCGACATCTTTAAATAACCATAGAAATTTGTCATTCAGTAGGTAAAACTACAATTAGGAGAGCATACACACAGAGAATACAATTAGTTCTTAGTCACATTTGTTGGACACCATTGTAACCTCTATTACCCCTTTGAGTTGTACTGCATTAAACAACACATGTAGATAGAATTCCATTTCCAATACCATCGGGTATATCAGAATTCACGTAGTTAACCGTAAACCAGTTGTCAATAAGTCAATCAACCATATTTTTTCTATAGTGGCACCAAGCACAACACTTGAGAATATTACTCTCACATACTTGGTAATTAGGTAGTATGGCTAAGGGAATGATTTATCCTCCTTGGCAAGAGACTCCAAAGATTGTATTGGGTACTACTATTGGACCCAGTGTGTATATCAAAGAGTTACAACACTTTACAATCCCTTCTCTTTGGGAACTTGTAGACCCTCATCTCTGTAACTTTCCAGTGAATTGCATCCAGAAGGAATTTGGAAATTATGTCAACAACATTTGGTATAGTAACCATATTCTCTATGGTCCACAATGAAATTCCTCCATCTCTACATCTAGAAGGAATTTGGGGATTTTGTTAGTTTAGTAATATTAAACAAGGCGTAATAGTATCTGGGTATTGGAAACCCTTATTTCAAAAGATGTTTGCATTGTGCTGATCACTTTGATATATATTTCTAATAACCTTTTTTGGGTGGACCCTCCAAAGGCTCGGTGTAATAGGGATCTTGGAAGATCTATTAGAGTAATAGTCAAGGCCATTCAATGTAAAGTATACTAGGCCAACTATGTTGTTATTATTAAATAAGGCCCACTATGTTAGTAAATAAATGTAATGGGGCCTCATTAAATAAGGTACACTAGGTATTTAGGAGGTTAGATTTGTATTGTGATTCTATAAATAATGATGGAATTATCCTTATGGGTTATGGAGAAAGATATTGTAACTGGATATTATCTCATAGGAGGTTTCTGTTAAATGTACAACATCATGAGTCATTGTCCAAGACTTGTGTTGTATCAAGTCATAAACTTTTGTTGTATCAAGTTAAGTAACTTTTGTTGTATCAAGTTAGTTAACTTGTGTTATATCAAGTTAGGGACTTGTGTGGTATCAATTCAGAACATTGTGTTGTATCAAGTCCTATTTATGTCCTCATGTATTGAGGTGGGATGCTTGTACTGTGATATTGTAGAGTATCAATATTGGAATCTTGTATTGTATCAATCTTGGAGTCTTGTGTTGTATCAAGGCTGTGGACTTGTGTTGTATCAAGGTTGTGGACTTGTGTTGTATCAAGTATGGACTTGTGTTGTATCAAGTCTAGGCTTGTGTTGTATCAAGCCAATTATTCTCATAGAAAGTACCCTATGATATGATGATCTTGTGTTGTATCAAATTCTAGACTTTTGTTGTATCAAGGAATCCTAATATAATATGAAATGTATTGATATTCATGGCTACTAGGTGCTATAAGTCTAGTTTAGGGATCAGCTACCCCTAGAGTGAATTACTTTAGCGTATGACTATATGACCTGGAGTATTACATATGATCATTAGTATGGAAAAATTCTTTTGAGTATGACATGATAAGATGGATAAATACACATATGGACCATACATTAATTATTTATAATGATAATGAGATAAATCATAGAGAAAGAGAATTTGAATTGCCCATGCAAATTTCTAAGTGAAATCAAAATTATAAATATGTAGTTAAATATGAATGCCTCAATCAGTCCCTCGGTCAAAGCATCAGTTGAATTATTAATGAATGTAATTAGTTAAGTAAATAAGAGCTTAAATTTCATCAATCATCATGCATCGATTAACTAAAAAGATCCATGCAAAATTTAATAATAGAAATTGAGCATGGATTGCACTAATTGTGAAGAACCATGACATTCAGCTATCATCCTAATTTTATTGTTATGCACTCAGTTGAAGATAAATTTCAGTTTAGTTCAATTTGTTCAGTTCATTCAGTTCACAATCAGTTCATTCAGTTCAATCAGTTCACATTCAGTTCAAGAAGATCACATTCAATTCAAATCATCTAGCATTGAGTTAAATATAAATAAATGAGGGGTCATATCTTGTGAATGCAAGAGTAAATGAAGTGTTAGTTTGAAACTAGATATTTGGAGAGGAATAATGATTACATAAGAGGATTTATAGTGCATGCTACTCCTAGTGAATGTTCCATGTGTTGATCTCAGTATGTTTGTTTAGACTCATATTTGACCCCTTCTGTAATGGTAGGTGTTCTGGCTTGTTATTAATATGCTAGGAATATGGCAAGTTCAATACAGTTGCATATAGTTGTTTTTACAGGGATGCATTGGATCTCTCTTCCTATAGTTTGGTTGATATCTCTTATGGATCAATCTGCTTCAGTGTTGTAAACCATTCTCTTCAAATCTATCTATCATACTTGGGAATTGTTGGGTTTTTCATCCTCCGTGTTTGGAGGGTTTTCCCAGGTTATATCTTATCTCTTATGGTTGATTTTTTTATGTGGTTTTTTGATTCATGAAATACATATATTGCTAATATAAATATTCATATGTGGATGATATAAAGATTATTATGTGGCTGATATAAACATTCATATCTAGCTGATTTATGAATTTCATAAGTGCTGAAATTGTTTGATAAAAGTTTGAATGTTCAATCAGCTCCTATTTTGACCAAACATTAACATGGGATCGTAGCATAGGGCATGAAAGAGATTAGTTTTTTGCATCAAGATAATCATACATAGATCTTGAAGACTTCAGAAAAATATTGCATCCATGACATCAATCTCCATTCGACCAGAAGACCTCCTTGAAGGCAATTCCGACTTCAACTCATGGAAGGAAAGAGTGTTGAATTTCTTGAAGAGAATGATCTTGATTCATTCATGAACATTGTGGTATAGGATCCTACCACCAATGAAGGGATAATCAACTTCAATAAGAGTCAAGCAAATTCATAGCATATCCTGTTTGATTCGGTTAAGGACAGTCTCATGTCCATGATCATTCTGTTGAAGACCGCAAGGGAGTGTTTTGATACACTCACCAATATTTTCAAGTATGCATCCTCAAGTCAAGAAGAGGGGCACATCCAAAGCAAGGTACTACCCACTAAAGAGGAGAATCTTTCCCTCATGGAAAGAATGAAGAAAGGGAGGAAGCCATTCACTCCCAATAAATTATTTAATGGAAAGAAGAATAAGTTCAAGAATGACTTCGACAAATCAAAGGTTGGATGCTTCTATTGTGTAAAGAAGGGCCACTTTTCAAAAGAGTTCTATGCAAGAAAGAATAAATAAGGAAGGCTACATGCATCCATTGTTGTAGAAGGATGTGAACCTTCTCAAAATAAATCATCCGAGGGATAGAATGATCAAAAGGAGTATTTCCTTTAGTGGAGAAAAACATTCAATTCAGTTTGCATGGGATCCTTATTCCCATAAAGTGATTTTCTACTTAGTGCATGCAACAAATTTTTTGCAAAGTTTTAAGTTGCAATAAATAAATAAGGACTCAGTATTCTCCGCAAGGGTTGAGAGATGAAGAGGGAGCCCACACACACAAAAAAAATATGATTACATTATCTTTTGATTGTTATATGTTGTTATAAATCAGATCTAAAGTTTTTTTTTAGTATGTTTCATTAATATAGAGATTTCTATTCCCGGACTTGGAATTGTGTTGATCATATACATTGTTTTATGTCTTTATTGGCATGTTATTGATCTCATGAGTCCATATTATGTGATATGATATAAGGACTGATATAAGACTTATGTAGGACTGATATATACTTATATAGGACTGATATAAGGATGAAAACTTCCTTCATAAGACATGAAATATAGGGTTGCATGCTTGTTTCATAAGTTGCGAACATAGGACTAGATGATTGGTCATTGGTCATAATATATCATATAGAGGGCTTCACACTTGCTTCATGAGATATGAATATGGGGCTGCATATTTCCTTCATAAAATATGAATTTTTGGACTGATATAGAACCGATATAGGGCTGCAAAAAATCACATAAATATATGAATGGAGTTATGTTGAAATTTTGGCTTAATCTATGCACATAACCATGTAAACCATTGCTAGTATGTTGAAAGTTGTCATGTGATTACGTTTCTTGATTATATGAAGTTATTAATCAATGAGAATAATTTGTCTTGTAGGGGAAAAGTTCATATTACAAGTACAGAATGATATGAATGTGGAGTCATTTTGATGTTTGATCTTGAAAGAGAGTAGATTGGGAAGTTCCTATGTTTCTTAGGAAGAAGATAGAATAGATTCCCTAATACTATTCTGAGAGACATAAAGAGTGCTGAAGATAAATATCTTATTTACATTCATATGTCAATAAGATATTCAGACATACATGAGAATGATTCTCCATGATGGACAACCTAGATTATGATTCTCACATCCAGAAGGTGAGAGGGAGAAGCTAGCTCCTAAAGAACCAGTGAAACTAGTTCATGTATCTCTTATTAAAATGATACCTACATGATGCTCATAATTCAAAAGGAATCTCAGAACAATATTCAAGAATATTGTTGTGATTATTAATATTAGAGGTGTGGTAGTCACCATATAAAACTTTCCTCAATTAGGGAAAATATGTAGTAGAATATCCTAAAGAGTTTCAGGATGGTAGACTGAAAGTCCATGGCCATCTATATGAATATAAAGATGAAATTTAAATCAGTTTTGGAATATCTCAAAGTCAGTTCATATTTATCTGGATCAGTGACAGAACCTGGGATCGACTATATAATTTGCATTCTATACATAGACATGTACAAAAAGCATGTGTTGTGGTACCTACACAACACGAGTGTATATGAACTTATATATGTCTCGAACAATGGAATAAATATTCAAAGATATATGAAATATGACTTTTTGGCGCAAACCCAACCACCAAAAACTAGTCGACAGGGGTTCCCACTCTATCGATGCTCAACTTGCCGCCATCTCCCTGAGCACCAGCCCAGATAGGTTTTACCATGTCCAGCAACACCTATGAAGTGGATGAAGTCTCACCTGATATGTTTGAGGGAGAGCTGACAGAACCAAGTTTCCGCAGAATAGAAGAGCACTATGGGCATTAAAAATTTATTAACTTATATACCAGATATGACCAGTTACTTAATCATCAACAGGGACATTCATCATTTCTCTTAGAAGATTGCATCATTCATTCATAACAGAAGTAACCACACTATTGCGCAACATATCTAAAAAGATAACATTGGTCATAAGCAATAAACATCGCATCATAGATCCATGTCACACACATTCACCATCAGATTCAGAGAAATAGAAAGACAGAAAGAGACAATAAGATAATAGTAGTTCAGACCAACCTCTGTCTTATCATATTAATTCTATGCATTCAAGCATAGATCCAAAAACAAACAATAATTCAATTGAGTTTCAAGCTCCCAATTCTCATTCTATGATGATTTCCACATTTACAATTCTTATTTTATTTATAGGCTTGTGCCTTTACATTCATGGTCCACTTGGATGATTTTCTAACTAATTCTTAACTGATTCTACCAACTAATGACCAATATTCACAAAATATGGTACAAAAGTACAAAAAGTGACATAAAATATTCAAAATAGTCTATCTTTCACCTTGCGCGCCATATTTCACTTGCATCGTGTCTTCTGAGCTTGTGCATCATTTGCGATACTACGCAATTGACTTATCCCAAATCCCCTACCAATATCCCCCCAACACAATCTTGCGGTTCACCCTTGAGCCATGTTAGTTGGACATGGTGTACTCATTGTTTTTCAGCTCGAAGTCGTCATACTGCTGAGTGATCTCCTTTAACTGTGTTTGAATTTTCTCAGCAAGGTCCTGACTTCTGAGAAAATCCTACTTCAATGGCTGCTCCACCAAATTTGTATTCACTTCTTTCTTACTATCCTGCATAGCCTGCAGTGCAGTGACAAATTTAACCGACAATTGGGCTCCAATTTATTGGAACTCGTTCAAATGGTCATTGCACTTTCGATGTCATTCCTGAGCCTTTACAACTCATTGTTGTAACTCCTTTAACTATGTTGGCCACGCAATATAAAAAATTGGTGGCATTGTCCTCAATTTCATCTTCAGCATTTCCAACTGGACCTCGACTTCCTGCAACTACTTCGTCAGTTTCTCTAACTGTTGATATTGAATGACACTACCCAAAAATTGTGTCGTTGCTTCAGTGATCTTTTTTGCATTCTGCTCCATTTCTTCAAACTACGCTGGGATCTCCTCAATGGAAACCTTTCATTCTACAATATTCTCTAGTGGTGTGTCTGGGTAGCCCAGAGTGTTCAAGATAATGTTATCCTACTGTAACTATAATAACTTCCCCTAGTCATTTTTTATTCCCGATTGCATCCAACTTCGTAGTGCTTTCATTGATGTACTGATAAGCATCCACAACAACCGCTTCCACTTGTCTTCGATTGGAAAAAAGTTTTGCCTTCTCAATAACAAGGAGGTCGATTTATTTCTTCTTTTCTATGATGTCTTCTGCAGTCTTCATCTTCAAATCTTCCTATGCTTTCTTTAATTCTTCTATTTCTTGCGTTGTGTCCTACCATCAACTTCTCCTTTGCATGACACAATTCCTCTACCTCTTTTCACATCGCTTCCTCTTCCTGTTGTGACCGCAAGTACTGGTCACTGATATCCTTCTGTCTATCGAACAACTCCTGGTTGGAGACCTGCTGCATGTGTAATAAAGTTTGGGTAGACAAATTCTTGATATGCACCACAACGTTCTACAGTTTCTGCAGTGAGGAATTCACATCCTCTCGTCTAGCGTCAATTGTAGTCGGGGGACTCTTAACATTCCTGACCCACAACTCAATTCTAATTGACACATATTCCTGCATAGCTACATTGTCTGGTGCTCGTTTCAAAACAACAGCATGTATAGAGTCCAACTTAGATCTTACCTCTGCGAATCCCTCCTACATAGACTTCTTCATTTCCTTGGTGACTGCATCACTTGTGTCCTTGACAGCTTTGACGAGTCATTGTAGCTGTGCCTCCATTGTTGATATTTTGGTGCTGCTCACATCCTACTCCATTCGGTTCTTATTCCTTATCTCCTTAAGAATGCATTGTGCCTCTGGGTCAGTGGGAGTCTCTGTCGATGATTCTCCATCGGCGTCATGGTGACTCTACTGGTCGGCTCATCATACTGGATCATCAGGTGCATCTACTGGTGGTTTTCCTAATACTTCATTGGCGCTAATCAGCTCCCTCTATGCTACAATCTAGGCATCAATCATCGCATCCAATTCCTCATCCGTCACCTTGTAAGACATGGGTAACCATTGTTTATATGAGTCGCGTCTAGCTTGCACATGAATGGTGTGTGTTCCTATGGTGAACCAAGCGATCCTTTGACATTTGGATGCAACGTCATTGGACAGTCGAGGAACTTTGATAGTTGTTTCCTAGAGTGCTTCCTAGTAGACCAAAAATTAGTTCACGCAATCCTCTTTCCTAGTAGGTTCGTCGACCCACCACATATTTTGATACCACACTCCTTTGCACACCTTAACTGCTTCAACCTCCATCCATTGGTAATCCACTGGTTCCATCCAAGCCACTAATGTTATGAGGATCAATAGCCAATTATATGTGAAAGGCCACTCGTTTTCCTGAACTGCTACCACGTCCTCTGTTAATTGGATCAGCAAGAAGAGTTCCCAGTTCATTTGCACCCCTTTTGTGCATTTTTATACACACACAATCACCATTGAATTCAATTGTATGGGGCAATTATTGTGGACAATCTTGCTTGCTAAAATCCTGGTGCCGATACGTACAGCACGATCATTGATGCCATGAATGTGATACACCCTGCCATCATGTTGCAAGTCATACTTCATATTCAACCGTGTAGTAAGACACTTATCATTATCCCTGCCTTTGAAATATTGTTATGGGTCTGGCGCATCCTTTGGAAACCCCATGATATCCGAGATCAAATCCACCGTGTTTATGACTGGTGTGTCCAACCACAATGTCCCTCCATGAAAACAAGATAACAGTTGCTTGACATAGGAGTTTTATTCATTTAGCCACCCAAAGTGCGACATGTTGATGAGTCCTAGCAAGACATATTTATCCAAAACCCTCACCCAATTCTGTGGGATACACACTATGGGCCCTCCTGTGACTGGGGGAAAAGACTCATAAGGCTCATTCGCTACATCCTGTAACGCCAACAGGTCATGGTCGTCATAATTCATCTTCATCAATGCTAGTATAATATATGTGTTGGACACCATCCCTTTCAACAACGATGGCATATTTGGATGATACTTCTAATTTTTAGTTAGCCGTCGAGGCTTCCCACTAGGTCAGGTGGGAGCAATGTAGCCTAGCATGTCCTTAATGGAGACACCGATTCAAACTGCTGAATCTATGGAACTAGAGCTAGATGGCCCCGTATATGGGGTCACATATTATTTTTCCCTTACTAATGTTCTTGTCGGCCTCTTCTTCGGTGCCAGAGAGAAAGGATTATGTTCATGCCACTTCTTCTTCAGGACCGACAATGATCTGACCAATGTACTAGCGATTTCCTCGACAATGGTGACTAGTCTGAGTGGAGAGTCCCTCTCACTTGAAATCTCTACTGTTTTTGGGGTGCTCTACATGCCGCAATAATTCCCCACAAGGTTCTAGTCATCACACACCCTCTTCTTCACTCTGAAACTCTCACAATTCACTTGGTAGCTCTGGAATTGAAGTTAGCTTAAAAAATCCTTGCAACTCAACTTAGCACAGTGATGCTTTCAACCCACATTGAGCACCTTATTATAGAATCCAATCGATCCATCCTTATCATTAGCAAATCAACCGCGACCATCATGACCAAATCATGCATTAAATTATCGAATATGACATCGATCCTGTCTACCCAATAGTCGGATCCTCCATCAATATGCGTCGCTTCAACAAGTGCCACTGGTTAACTACTTTAATTGTTCTACATTTATTGCTGATTTGACTACGTCACGACCCTATAGTTGTTGTAGCAGATCTTCCTAACTGTGCTACTGAATCCCCTACTTGTGCATCTACTTCCTCTTGGTGTGCCCTTCTTCAGGTTATCTATTCCGCCCCCCCTTTTTTTTCATTTCACAGTGCCTCAAGAACTACATGATTCTGGCCCTGTCCTATAGGACTTCAGTCGGCTGCCATTCACCATTTTTGACAACACCGCTGCATCTAATTTCTACAGTTTGAACTTTCCCCCGAGAATTAATGGAATTTACAAGATATGGACCTAACTAGTGCATCTGTAAATTACCTGGATGCTTCATGAACTTACTGTCGTATAACAACACCAAATCACCTTGCTGAAACTATTTTTTCTTTATGTGGCGATCATGTCAAGCCTTCTGTCGATCCTTCTCGATGCGCTGATGGAAACCTATGATAAAGAGATCCTCTTCAAGCTATGTCAAATGTGCCACACACTCCTCTAGTGTTGCTTCATCATCCATGCCCTTCGTGGTTGCAATGTGCATACTAGGAACAATGTACTCCATAGGCATGACTACCTCTTTCCCATATACCAATTTGAACGGTAAGTGCATGCTCTAATATCTTGTTGAATGTTTCTATAGTTCCATTTTCCTGCGGATGATATGGGGTAATTTTCTTGGGTTGTATCTGTAACTCACCCTTCGATGCTCTTATTGTGCAGTTGATGAAGTGACTACCCTGGTCACTCATCAGTATCCTTGGGCATCCAAACTTTGTCACAATATTATTAAATAGGAACCTTGCTCTTATCGCAATGGTGCAATCCATGACTGGTGGAGCCTCTTCCCACCTCGTCAGATAATCTGTTGTTGTGATTATATACCGCACACCATTTCTCTTCCCAGGTGAGTTGATTGGAACCAAAAAATCGACGACCCATTTATCAAAAGGCTGAAAGGTTACTTTTGGTACTAGCAGCATCTCATTCTACCGTGACGGTTTTCCAATGCATTAATAGACATTGCAGCTCTGCACATAATCTATTGCATAATTATGTAAAGTGGGCCACAAGAGCCTTGCATGAAGCACCTTTCTTGTAGTAGCACAACCACCATAGTGTCCTCCAGTGACTAATTCAAGTGCTTCTGCCAAAATATTCCCTTGTTAATGTGGTAGGACACAATGCCACAAAATTTCATCTAGTCCAAGATTATATAGGTGTCCAGCAATCAACTGGAAATCAACAGCTTTAAGCACCATGTTCTTATTTTGACTTGTTCAAAATTCCTCTGGTGCGATTCCCGTTGCCAAAAATTGGATTATTTGAGCATAGTAGTCATCTTCCATGTCGACTCTTAACAGCTACACATCAGGAAATCCTTCTTCAATATTGGTGGGATACTTGCCTATCTCAATTTGGGACAAATGACTAGGGCCAGCATTCAAGTGACCCGACTTCACAATTATTTTGGAATCAAACTCGTGAAAGAGAAGTAGCCAGTGACATATCTTCCCCCCCAACATAGGATTATTGACTAGGTACTTCAAATTAGAATGGTCAGTAAACATCTTGAAATTACTGCCTAGGAGGTAATGCCTAGGTTTCTGTAGCGCATATACCATCGCTAGACCTTCTCTCTATATGGTCGTATATTTTTTCTTAGCAAGTGACAACTTTCGACTAGAGAAATTGATTGAGTGATCAAGATCTCCTTCACCTGGTTGCATGAGCACCACACCCAGTGAAACATATTATGCATCCACATGGACATGAAACTCCTTATTCCAATATGAAAACATGAGTATTGGTGCCAAAGCCATCTTGGCCTTCAGTGTGTCGAATCTTCCTTGACATTCTAGACTACATACAACGACAACATCTTTCTTCAACAGTTTCTCCGTAGGGTCAGTAATCGCAGCATACCCTCGAATGAATTTGCAATAATACCCGGTGTGCCCCAATATCGCTCTAAGCATCTTGACATTAGTAGGAGGTGGCAGGCTCAATATGTTAGAATATATTATATTTCTTGGAAGGTAATAATGTCTTTGTATTATGTCGGAAGTTGTCTACAATCTTATGTAAAAGAGTAATACATTTAACCCATAGTTATATGGTGTTGTATTTATTTGTGTAGAGTATTTGTCCATGGTATTTTATTAAGAGATGTTATTTTGGAGAATTATATTATCCCACATGCAATATGTGAGATTAATTCATCCTCGTCTCTTAGTATATAATAGGGTCAAGTGAGTCTCTACACATCATGCATTCTTGATGTAGTAGTGGTACTATTGTGACACTGTTGTACATCATCTATATTGTTTGGGGTATTTGTGCTTTGCTCTCTTGTAAGATTGGAGAAGAGGTTCTAGAGATAATAGAATACTACCTTCCCGTGGACATAACCCATTAGGGTGAACCACATAGATCGATGTTCTCTTGTCCTTTTCTTTTCCCGTTCTTATGTTTTATGATATGTTGTTGGTTTCTTAGATAGGTTAACTAGTTTAGCTTGACTCTACTATTCTAACATGGTATCAGAGTGTGTTACTAGTTCTGGACATGCTTCTCATGCTTCTAATGAAAATAGTAAACATAAGAAAGTGTATGATCCTTGTAAACATTGTGGTAAAAATAACCATCCTGAAAAGAATTGTTTTAAAGAAAAAAATTTAATGGCTAAAGCTAGAAAGAAAACCTCTAATGCCTCCCAAGTAGCTTTATGTTCATTTGTTGTTTTGCCTGATAATTATTCTTCTAACATGGAATGGATAATGGATTCTTGTGCATCTAAACATATGACTGGTGATGCTTCTTTATTTACTTCCTATGACAATCGTAAACACATATATTATAAAATTTCTATAGGTGATGGTAAACACCTTTCCATAATTGGTTCTGGTAATGTTAATGTTACTAATGGTCAATTGGAATATGCTTTTGATGTTGAACACATGCCCATTAACTTACTCTCTATTTATCATGCTTGTCAAAAAGGGTTTAAATTTGAAGCATGGCTTAACAAATATGTTCTTAAAGATATGAATCAAAATTTCAAAGTAGTTTCTTCTGGTCCCATTGATCATACTGCTGGTCTATATAAATTTGTTGGTTTTAACTCAACTAAAAGGAAACCTTTTTATTCTTATGTTTCCCATGTTGATGAACAAAGTAAATTATGGCATGAAATACTAGGTCATTTGAATTATGGTAAAATGAAATTGTTAGCTAAAATGGTACATGGCTTGCCTCATATTTCTTTTACTAATGGTGTTTGTGAAGGTCGTGTTCTTGGTAAACATCACAGAGAAATGTTTGAGAAAGGTAAATATTGGCGTTCTAAAGAACCTTGCAATTAATTTATAGTGACATTTGTGGTCCTCTTGAAGTTCCCTCTTTATCTCATACAGTCTATTTTCTTACTTTTATTGATGACTTTAGTAGAAAATCATTGGTTTATTTCTTAAAGAATAAAAGTGAAGTTTTTTCAATATTTCAATATTTCAAATTTTTAAATATTTGGTTGAAAATGAGTATGGTAAGAATATTAAGACTTTAAGATCAGTTAATGAGGGGGAATTCGTTAAGAATGAATTTGAAGCATTTTGATCCAAACATGGTATTCAATACCAAAATACTGTACCTTACACACCTCAACAAAATCGTGTTGTTGAAAGGAAAAACATAACTTTAGTTGAAATGGTTAGATGTATGCTTTATTCTAAAGGATTACATAAAAAAATTTGGGCTGAAGCTGTAAGTTGTGCAAACTTGATTTTAAATTCAGTTCCTAGAAAATCCGTTAAGCATGTTACCCCCAAGGAAAAATGGAATGGTCGAAAACCTGCTATTAGTAACTTTAAGGTGTTTGGTTGTGAATATTGGGCTCATATTCCCAACGATAAATGAAAAAAGTTAGATCCAAAGTCTCACAAATGTATATTCATTGGTTATTCCAAGGATTCTAAGGCTTACAGGTATTTGATACCTCTACTCAGAGTGTTATCATCTGAAGGGATGTTCACTTTGTTGAAGTATCTTCACTACCTGAGTCTGTCGAACCTCATGTTACACTGAATATTCCATTGTCTCCTATTACTCCTATCTTAGTTTCTTCTTCTAGTTCTGTGCCTGTTGTTGATCCTAGTTCACCCACTTCTTCAAGTATTCCACCTAAATGTACTGAAGCTGAAGAAAGTTTTGTTTCCTCTAACCTTCCTGTTTGGGCCCAGAAAAATCTTGAATCTACAGGTAGTGAGGTCGATAACCCTTTCGACCCTCATAGAAATAGATCTAACTTTTCCCTTATGACCAAATTTTTGGCCACAAATGATCCTACCTCTTATTCTCATGCTCAAGGTAAACCTCAATGGGAACAAGCTATGACTATTTATTATGAGTCTCTTATGAAGAACAATACTTGGTCTCTTGTTCCACTTCCTGTTGGTAAAAATTTAGTTGGTTGTAAATGGGTTTATAAAACTAAGTTCACTGTAGAAGGACAGATTGAAAAGTATAAAGCTAGGTTAGTTGCAAAAGGTTTTAATCAACTTGAAGGTATAGATTATAATGAAACTTTTGCTCCTGTTGCTAAAATGAATACAATAAGAACCATTTTATCTATTGGTTCATCTTATAAATGGGAAATACACCAAGTGGATGTTAAAAGTGCTTTTTTAAACAGTGATCTTAATGAAGATATTTATATGGAAGAGCCTCCTGGTTTTATTAATGCCGAATCATCAAATTTAGTATGTAAATTACAGAAGTGTTTATATGGTCTCAAACAAGCACCTAGGGTTTGGTATGATAAAATTGATGCATATTTTTTGAATAATGGTTTTAAGTGTTGTATATCTGATCCAAATCTGTATGTTCAGAACTTTGGTACTAACATTCTCATTGTTTTTTATATGTAGATGATATAATCATCACAAGCAGCCAGCTTACATTAATTCAAAATCTAAAAAGGGATCCTCAAAAGCAGTTTGAAATGACTAACCTTGGTTTATTGCATTATTTCTTGGGTCTTCAAATATGGCACATGGAAGATGGTATTTTTCTCTCTTAGCCGAAGTATGCTACATACTTGTTGGTTCGTTTCCATATGACTGATTGTAAATATGCTCCTATGCCATTTCAGTATGGTGTAAAGTTAATTGTTGAGTGTACCACAACACTTGTTGATGCTACTCTTTATCCTTGGCTTGTAGGCAATTTGATATATTTAACTCACAGCCGATTAGATCTCTCTTTTGCTGTCAGTTTGGTTTATCGGTTCATGCAACAACCTCATGAAATTCATTGGTAGGAAGCTAAGAGGATTCTGAGATATTTATAGGGGACATTACACTATGGTGTTTTTTATACTACAGTTTCACTCTCTGGTTACACAGATTTTGATTGGGTAGGTGACAGTTCTGATCGACAGTCCACTAAAGGTTATGTATTTCAACTTGGTTCAGGTCTGATTTCTTGGTCGAGAAAGAAGGTGAAGACTCTTTCTTTATCTTCATGTGAAGGAGAATATAGAAGTAGTTTGGTTACGACATGTTCTTATAGAGCTTGATCTGGCTCTTAAATCATCCACTACGTTGAAATGTGACAATCAGGGTGCAATCCAACTTGCTTATAATCTGATATATCACTCCAAGACAAATCATCTTGACCTTGACACTCATTACATTCATAGACTTGTGGCCGATGGTATTCTTTATGTTCAGTATTGTCCTATCGAGTAGTAGACAGCAGATATCTTCACCAAATCCTTCACTGAGGAAAAGTTTGTGCATCTCCGTTCCTTTCTTGGAATACAGGAAGTTGTCATCAAGGGGGAGCTCTAATGACTCCTTCCTTCCTTAGTGTTAGTATGGTCCCTTCTCCCAGCCATTATTAAGGGGGAGTGTTGGAATATATTATATTCCTTAGAAGGTAATAATATCTTTGTATTATGTCAAAGTTGTGTACAATCTTATGTAAAAGAGTAATACATTTAACCCATAGTTATATGGTGTTGTATTTACTTGTGTAGAGCATTTTTCCATGGTATTGTATTAAGAGATGTTATTTTATAGAATTATACTATCCCACATGAAATATGTGAGAGTAATTCCTCCTCATCTCTTAGTATATAATAGGGTCAAGTGAGTCTCTACACATCATGCATTCTTGATGTAGTAGTGGTATTATTGTGACACTATTGTACATCATATATTCTTTGGGGTATTTGTGCTTTGCTCTCTTGTAAGATTGCAGAAGAAATTCTAGAGATAATAGAATACTACCTTCCTGTGGACGTAACCCATTAGGGTGAAAAACGCATATCGGTGTTCTCTTGTCCATTTCTTTTCCTATTCTTATCTTTTATGATATATTGTTGGTTTCTTAGATATGTTAACCAGTTTAGCTTCACTCTACTATTCTAACACAATATTAGTGAAATATTCGTAGGGTCCACTAGTAGTCCTTGCTTGCAAACAATGTGACACGACAATATCTCGAATGGTGCACAGAAGATACACTTATTGGTGTTAAACGTGATATGATGCTGTCAATATCTCTCTAGCATCAATCATAGGTTTTATAGATGATTCCTCATCATACCATACACTGTCCAATTGTCCATGTAAACTTGAAGGAACTTTTGAATAAAATATTTGAATGTAGCGACAAAAACCCGCGATAATATCGCAGGTGCATTCTTCAACCCAAAAGGCATAACTGTGTACTGGAAGCAACCCCATTCAGTGATGAATTTTTTTTGTGTCGATATTCTTTTGCAATTCTTATTTGGTGATAACCAGAAAATCCATCTGTGAAAGAGTACATCTCACGAATTCCTACTCCTTCACGTACTTCATCTGTGAATGGTGTCGAAAACATATCATGCATACAAGAATCATTCAGTTTTATTAGGTTGACATAGATTCAAACTTCACCGATTTTCTTGTCTTGGACCACCATAGGACTTATCCATTCCTATTCTTCCACTGGCTCAATGATTCCAGCATCCAAGATCTGGTTGAGCTTAGCCTTGACTCTTTCTTTGTATCATGGATTAAGGCGATACGACCTATGTCTTACTTGTTTTGCATATGGATTTAGTGGGATTTTCATCTCCCCTAAATCACCCAGTATCCCCTTCATTTCCAAGAACTTCATTGGAAATTGATCTCACAATTCATGCAAGAGATCCGTGATCTTTTCCATGGTATCTTCATCCTAGTAATCCCCAACAATGGAAAATTTTGGGTTTTCCTCCGTCTCAATGTTAACTTTTCTAATCTTCAGCGGCTGATTCATGGGATCCGTCGGTATACCTGGTGATGTGACATCCCTACTCCCTTTTGTTTTGAAATATTGATATTCCGTAGCTCATCACCATCCTTAGGTTCGCCAGACACATTATAGCATTCCATCATTGACTGCATGTGGAAATGCACATGTGGGTCCACTGGATATGCAACTGACGCTACTTTTAATACCACATCCTTGATGATCTAAAGTACATTGTGGACATCATGACTGGCATCCATGATGATAAAGGTATGATCAAAGCAAATCTCCAGCTCCTCCCAAGTGGTTATTTCTCTACACAACTCCGATAATATATACCACGACCATGGCATTTCATCGAAGGTGTGAATAAAGGCATGGACCCATTCATCCTTTGGTCACGATGCCCACAAAGTTTGACATTCCATTAGGTGATTGCTAGGTTCTTTTCACCCATCATACATCTTAGTGTGATATACTTTTGTATCTCCAAAGTTAACTTTCATCAATTATCGACATTGTTCCCATCCAGTAATTGTATTCTTATGGGTCTCCCACCAACATGTTGGAGTAGCTTTTAGTGCTTCCTCCAGATCCAACAATCATCGAGGTTCGGATACCTTTGCTTCAAAATCTATTAAGAATGTAGACAGCTTAGGAAGTCCCTTCTAGATTGGTAATTTGACAATCTCAGTCACGACATGGCATGACAACTGTGTGATTAGACCACACTTCATAAATGAGACCTCATGCATGCGATTTTTCCAATTCCACAACGCATCATCAAAATAAGAATACGAAGAACTAGCGTTGCACCAACCGAGTTCTTCGTCAGTAGTTAGGTGGATTTAATCTTTAGAAATGTTGTAAGCATGATCCCATCCTCGAACAACTTCATCTTTCACTCGTTCAATATATCTCCACCCTTCATTTGGATCCATAGGAGAAATGAATTAGATGTCGTGGTTTTGAAGCATCATCATCCGTTTCTTAAAGTTAATTACTCCCATATTATCATTAGCCCATCCAATCCCAAGCAATGCGGGATAGGAGCCTCCCCCATTAACAAATTCAATCACATCGAAATCAGCATAGGTATTTATACCTTCAACATCTACGACCAGGTTCGACACACCTCCAACTGGTTGTACTTTATCCTGATTAGCCAAGCGCAACTGTACAGGGGACCAACCCAATGTCGGTCTCCACATTTTATACCAGGTATTATTTTTCAGAATATTCATGTCATATCCTAGGTCTAGAATGAATGAATCTACTTCATAGTCCCCAATATGAATGTTCATGCACATATCTTTTCTTGTCATTTTATTGTGTAAAAAATTCAACGTGGAGTCCTTCCGCTCCTTACACGGGAGGTGCAACAAATTCTCAATATCGGCTAGAGAATCAGGATCTCTTGCCGACGACAAGAAACTATCAAAGAAGTGATGCAAGGTACCATGCTAGCACGATGGTCGTGCCTCCAACGAAGAATCAAAAGCAGAGGGAATTTCATAAATAGGTGACTTACCAAGATTTCTTCTGATTGCATCTTGAGCTTCAAAGAATGTCTCTTTTTCAATTGCGATATCAAATGATGCCTTCTTCTTCCCAGCCAATCAAACCTACGGTTGGGGCCCATCCTCTTCGGTAATCACACCTCCATAGGTAACAATAGCAACATCGACATCCTCCATTCTGGGTTCTGTTGATATCATTGCGACTGTTGACCCTTGATTCTGGTTCATCAATAGATTCTGGTTCGACGATGAATTTTGGTTCAATGGTGGATTCATCGGTTGATTCATAGTCTGATTCTGAAGTGGAACTTGATTCTAAGCATGTTTTTGCAACTGATTCTGGTTTTGTAGCTGATTTCGATTCTACAACTGGTTTCAATTTTACAACTGAGGAACGTTCCCTGTCTTCCATCTTGTGATTAGTTGTGGGAAGTTCTCAACAGTATGATAAATTATGGTACAGTATGTACACGAACACAGCAATTGTGGGAAATCTCTCTAGTACTGTCCAAATACCCCACAATTGTAACACTAAACCATTCTACGACCTCTTCCTTGAAATCCTATGCAGAATCCTCCCTTTTGTTGGTACTGTGGCTAAGTCAATTGCTGCGCTAGGGGATTCGACTGATGCTGGACGTAGTGAGCTGCCTCAACATACTATGGCTATGGTGGAACCATTGACATCTGATTATACTGGGGATGCAATGGTATAAATTGCATCTATGGTGGAAGTGTTGTGTAAATTGAACCCGAGTGATAGAACAATCACACTCACAAAATTGGTAATCAAACATGCAAAAAGAACATCAAAGGAGACTAAAATTGGAGCATAACACTAATCTATATTGAATAAGTGTAAAATAGCCAATCTTGTGAAGTAATATGCTGCTACAATATATAATTACATGAGATATTCGAATGCATAAGGATTCCATTCGAAATAGTAAAAAACCAAGCTTACTAAATCTAGTCAAATCACCCATAGGTGCATAAAGCAGTTTCCAAATCCATTAGGATGCTCACGAATTGGAAAATTCAAGTAGGCAAGATAATAAGGGATGGAAAGACAACTCATACATGCTTTTATTAGGATAAAAGGATGGAGGATGATGTGGGTAAAAAACAAGTCAACTACACCTAGTCTAGCTTCCCCTTTTTCCTTAATTCCCAATAAAATAGGCAACTTTACAAAAAAAGCAGATATGTGCTTTGGAGGATATAGAATAAAGTAGACATGCTAAATATGGTTTCTAGGAGGTTTCCCAAGCACTCCATGACTCATTTTTAGCAAGTGTTGACTTCTATGACATGTAGAAGGCAACTAGCATAGAGTGGAATATAGGAGACTAGGTAATAAGGCAAAAATGATTTAATTAATGTCTAAGGTAGGTAACTATGGGTTGATTATTCTAACACCCCCCCTTAATCTTGAATTTATGAGTAAATATCAGAAAGATATAGGTCCTAGCAACAAGGCTTAATCACCCTTTACATACCGCATGTCCATTTAACAAAGGAAAGAGGCAAAAACCCAGTGGGAAAATCCTCCCTTAAACATGGACAGTAAAACAAAATTTAAAAATCTTGTCATCAATCATGATTCATAGCATGATCAGAAATCCCTAGTAGTGATTTGAGATTGCTGAATGTCTTCTCACAAAAAACTTTGGTGAATATGTCTGCTACTTGTTCTGAAGATACACAGAAGAGTAGATGAATGGTGCCATCATGCACAAGCTGTCTGATGTAGTGCATATGGATCTCAATGTGTTTGGTTCTCTGTCTCTGAACTGGATCATTCCAAATTTGAATGGTGTTCTGATTATCATAGTAGATAATAGTTTAAAACTCTGATTCGAAGCCACATTCTCCAAGTATTCCCTGCAACCACAAACATTGATTTGTTGCATTTACAACTCCTCTGTACTCTGCTTCTATAGATGAGAGTTCTATGGCACTCTGCTTCTTTCTTAACTAGCTGATTGGTCCTTCTGCAAGCATTAACACATATCCTTATTTTGACTTTTGATCTATGTTTTCACCTACCCAATCACTATCAGTAAACCCAATCAAATCAAGATCAGATTTAGCTTTGTAGAAGATCCCATGAGTTCTTGTTCCTTGAACAAAGTTAAGGATCCTTTTGGCTTCTCTCCAATGGATCTCATGAGGCTGATCCATGTATCTTGAATCCACATTAACTGCATAAGATATATCAGGTCGAGTGTGTGTAATATAAAGAAAACACCCAATTAACTGCCTATGTAGTTTATTATTTACCATAGGAGACGAACCTACTTCTTCAAGCTTAACTCCTGAAAGGAAAGGAGTCTTTCTTGGCTTGCAATATTTTATGTTGAACTTGTTCAGAAAATATAACACATACTTGGACTGATGTAATTTGATTCCATGTTGGGATTGAGCAATTTTGAGACCCAAGAATTGGCTCAACAATCCCAAATCAGTCATAGAAAATGCATGGTTCATTGCATCTTTCAAGGAGGCAATCTCTTTCTTTGAACTTCTTGTAATCAAAAGGTCATCCAAATACAAGAAAATAATCATCAAATAACCATGAATCAGCTTCAAATAAACATTATTATTATACTTTCATCAAACAAGACTCAATGACAGCAGAAATCCATCAATCTTGGCATACCAAGCCCTGGGGGCTTGTTTGAGCCCATACAATGATTTCTTTAACCTGCACACAAAAGATGGATTAGAAAAAAACCCTTGAGTTTGATGCATGTAAATATATTCAGTGATATCTCCTTTTAGGAAAGCACACTTCACATCCATGTGATGTACCTCCCACTGCTTCGAAGTTGCAATGGCTAAAGCTATCCTTATGGAGTCCATCTTTGCCACTGGTGCAAAGGTTTTATTGTATTCAATACCATGTAACTGTGAGTATCCCTTGGCTACCAATATTGCCTTATATTTAAAAGGTGAACCATCAGCAGAAAAATTAGTTTTGAAAACCCACTTAAATTGAACTAGCTTCCTCCCTAGGGGAAGATCAACCAGTTCCCAAGTGTTGTTCTTCTGGAGTGAGCTGAATTCTTCTTTCATGGCTGTTTTCCATATTGGATCATGTGATGAATATTCATATGTATTTGGATCTGACTCAAACATCAGATAGCACTTCACAACAAATAATGGATCTTTCATACACATGGCACTCTCAAACTGAGATCTAGTCCTCCTAGTATCACTAGGATTTCCAGCTAGTTCCCTAGCTGCATGAATGGTATTTGCTTCCCATTTTGGTCTTGTAGGAATGTCAAGATCTGAAATCAAATCATCATTATCACACATATCAGAATCAGCAAAATCATTATTCTCTCCACTTACAATCAATGGATCTAGTGGTGAAGAAGACTCTCCAACTTCAACTACTACTAAAGGCTCTTCTTGGAACTAAACACTTCTTTCAATGAAAGATTTGTTAGTGCTCAAGTTGATTAGCTTGTACCCTTTTGAATCTTCAGAATACACAACAAATAGGCACTCTTGGCTTTGGGGCTGCAAATCCTTTCTCTTTTCAGTTGGAATTCTAGCCCAAGCCTTTTAGCCAAAAATCCTGAAATGGTTCACATCTGGCTTGTGCCCACTCCAAGCTTAAAAAGGAGTCATACCATCAAGATGCCTATGAGGCACCCTATTCTAGATGTAGGATGCACAGTTTATAGCCTCGGCCCAAAACTTTGGTGGCAAATTCTTAACCTCCATCATATAGGTTGCCATCTCCTTCAGTCACTTGTTCTTTCTCTCAGCAACACCATTTTGTTGTGGTGTGTAAGGGATCAAATGTTGCATCTGAATACCTACATATTTACAATACTAAATGAAATTAGAATTGACATACTGACCACCATTCTCAGATCTGAGGATCTTGAGTTTCCTCCCATACTGGTTTTCAACCAAGGCTTTAAATACTTTGGAGAGGTCAAAAACTTCAGACTTATGCTTTAGGAAATAAACCCAACAATACTTGGAAAATTCATCTATGAATGTCAGTGCATATTTGGCTTGACTCATGGACATATGAGGAAAGGACCAGCAATGTCATTGTGGATCAAATCAAGAGGTGCATAGGTTCTCTCATGACCAGCTCTCTCAAATTTGTGCTCTCGGTGTTTTCCCAGGATACAACCTTGATAGACTCCCTTGGAAAACTTGATCTTTGGTAACCCTAGGACCATATATTTTTCACTCAAATTAGAAATATACTTGTAGTTAAGATGGCCAAATATTGCTTGCTAAATATTGCTTGCCTCATTAGCATGAATCAGAAAAGCAAACGGGTTTGAATAGGGTAGAAAATGGGAAAACGTGTATAACTTCGAAGTGTGATCAACAACACCTTTTGATATTACTTTACCATTCAAAATATCTATGATTTCAACAGCATCAGGGGAGAAGATGACCTTCTTTGGAGACCCTATGTGAGTCATCTGATACACTGACAAGAGATTAGAGGCAAGACCCGGAACATACAACACATTATTAAACTTACCATGGTCAAGATTAATCCTTCCTTTCCCCAAACTATCAGTGAGAGATTCATCTCCCAAAACTATTGGTGGACCTTTTGACATGTCAAGAGAGGAGAATGCCTCTTTTGTTGAAACTATATGTCTAGAAGCTCCAGAGTCTATGATGAAGCTAGGTGAGCTTGATGTGCCAGCAACCAAAGCATGTATTCTCTCTTTGTCCTCTGAATTTGATCCTCCTTCCCTCTTCTTTGAGCAATAAGGAAGGGATATTTTATTATTCTCTAGGAGTTGGGTCAACATGTTAATTTGCTTCTTCATAAAAGATATTTCAGGATGATAGCCCTTAATGTAGTATGCACACTTACTCATTTCTCCTTTATTTTTCTTCTTCTAGAAGTTTTGCTTGGATCCTTGGGGCTCCTCTTGAGACTTGTTCTTGTCTCTCTTTTTCTCAGGTGGATTTTTATCTTTTTTTATTGCTTTTTGAATCCACCCTTGAATCTCCAACAATCAAAGCTTGGTCTTTGGAAGGTTTGATGGTGCCCATAATCACCAACTTATCTTGTTCCTGTGTGAGGGATTCCATGAACTCTGCAAGCTTAGGCATATTCCAGGATCGAGCTGTCAACTTGGTGGCATGGAAGGTTGAAAAAAACACTGAATAGTCAGGTCCAAGCTTTGAGAGTATGGACAAAACTAGTTTCTCCTCCTTCTTTTCAATCCCACACTATTTTTGCTGCAAAACAAGGGCTTTAAACTTGGAAAAATAGAGTTGTAAGGATTTGAAGCTATTGGGACTCAAGGATATCAGATAATTATTGATTTGATGTCCTCTCATCTCATCTGTCTAACTAAAAATATCTACAAGCTTCTCCCACACTTCATTAGGTGATGTCAATCAATCAAGATGGAAGAGGAGGTCTCTTGAAATGCTCAGACACAAAAGGCCATAGGCCTCATCCCTACTATTGTGCCATTTTATTTTCTCTACAGCTGCATTGGGCTCTTCCTCAGTTGCCATAGTAACCCTTTAGAGACCTTTCACTCTCAAAAATATCTCCATCTCATATTTCCATTCAAAGAAATTAAATGGATTCAAGATGATCTTCTGAGATTGGTCCATAGCTCCGAAACTGTGCCCTTCAGTCAGCAGAATATGCTGATCCCAGTCAAGATGTTGAACATGAAATAACAATATGGAAGGAGATAAATCAATATAAATATGTTCTAATACCATGTGGAAATTGAACCCAAGTGATAGAACAATTACACTCACAAAATTGCTAATCAAACATGCAAAATTAACATCAAAGGAGACTGAAATTGGAGCATAACACTAATATGTACTGAGTAAGCGTACAATATCCAACCTTGTGAAGTAATAGGATGCTTAAATATATAATTACATGAGATATTTGAATGCATAAGGATTCCATTCTAAATAGTCAAAAAGTAGGCTTACTAAATCTAGTCAAATCCCCCATAGGTGCATAAATCAGTTTCCAAATCCACTAGGATGCTCACGAATTGGAAAAGTAAAGTAGAAAAATATAATAAGGGATGGAAAGACAACTCATACATGCTTTTATTAGGAGAAAATGATGGAGGATGATTTGGGAAAAAAACAAGTCAACTACACCTAGTCTAGCTTTCCCTTTTGCCTTAATTCTCAATAAAATAGGCGGCTTTACAGAAAAAGAAGATATGTACTTTGGAGGATCTAGAATAAAGTAGACATGCTAAATATGGTTTCCAAGAGGTTTCCCAAGTGCTCCATGACTCATTTTTATCAAGTGTTGACTTCTATGACATGTAGAAGGCAACTAGCATAGAGTGGAATATAGGATACTAGGTAATAAGACAAAAATGATTTAATTAATGTCTAAGGTAGGTAACTATGGGTTGATTATTATAATAGGTGTATACTATGGTTGAGGTCAATATTTTTACCACCTGAGGCTGCAACTGTGATTGTTGTACTAGGTGATGATCTTCTCCTTTCACAAATTAGGAGTCATACATCCTTTCCTAAAGTAGGTCATAAGTACGACAGTATTTATCTTCACTCCCCACAGATCGATAAAATGAACAATATAGTTTTTCTAGATTTGTCACCATCTTCTGCATGTATCCACACTCTTCATGTCAGTTCCCATAGACTTGGCATATGTGGCATGATGGTACACTGATGCAACTAAGTGGGTTCGGCTCCCCAGATAGTGGATAATTTTAAAAGTCAGTGCAAGTATATTTGGTGTGTCAATCCATGTGACACTGAGTGCACCAAATATCCTCATGATTCTCTTTCCCCTTCTTAATTTCTTGCAACTGAAGTGTCAAATTTACCAGCTGCACTTGGATCTGGTTCATGCCAACTGGGCTTTCTCCAATAGGTGAAGCCTCCAACTTCATTGTAATCTCTAGATCCTCGCTTTGTGTCATGATATTCTAGTGCATCGGTGCTTACCGAATATGAGTTACTAGCACTACAATAAACCATTCTTTGTGTTGAAAATCACTCATATCAAAACTGACTCGTGCCATTAGTGTCTTAAATCTCCAGTCAAAGTCCCAAATAATTTCATTAGGAAATAATTTAATCTATTTTAACTCAGTAATATACTTTCCTTCAGATTTGGGCTTTATGAATTCTTCAATTAGTCCTTTCTTGTCCTCATCTAATGTTTTCGCCAGGGTTCCTGTAGGAACTTGCATAAATTTCACCTGCCAATCCATCGCACGACACCAGAGAGTAGTCTCCAATTGAATTTTCTTGACATCATCGTCAGTATCCTGTCTGACATTCCACACTTCCTCACATAGAAACCAATACTACTCGGGATCATCAGTCTTGTTTCCATGGAGCAAAGGTAACTTTGTGTCGTCACCCTCCATCCTAGGCCTTCTTCCTACAAATGCTTATCTACTACTAGAATGTTGCTGAAACGTTGGGAAAGTCGACATGGAACTTGTGTTTCTTCCCGAATGTGGGGTAGTGCATGGAGGCATGGGTATTTTGTTGTTGGGGTTTGACCTTACTGTTATCCCGGGCGTAGTCTAGGTCTAGTTGTCCTCTTCATCGGTGTAGGTTCACTTTGTCTTATGTGGTCTTCCTTCGTGGTCTTGCATTTCGATCGTAGCAGGACCTTCCCCTGTCCTTTGCCTCTTCTCTTGTCAAAACCTTGCTCCTCCCCTCGTAAGAACACTTTCTTCCTCAAATTCCCTCATAGTCTCATTGAAACTTCCACCCATCTACCCCTTATCTTCCCATTCGTCTCCCCCCTTTTGTCGTAGTATACACCACCTCCGCACACCATATTTATACTACTCAAGGTGCATCTTCAGTATTCCCTTTTCACAGACAAGAATCTTAATTGACAATTGTAGAGACAACAAGAATGTACCTCTGGGTCCCTTGAAAAATTTCCTTTCCACTTTGTTGTAGGACTTGGTAGTGTCAACTATGAATTCAGTGATATATCCTTCTAGGATACTATCTAGCTAGACCTCAACAGCCCATGATGATTTTTTGTCAGTTCCTTGTAGGGGCCTAGATCAATTCAAGGGTCCAGGATGTTGGCTTTCCTCCTTGGAAATTTGTCTTCTTGTAAGTGAACTGTGCCAACCACTCGTACAATATGATAGGAAACACAGAGAAAAAGTATTTGTGAGGACCATTGTGTATGTATCTCACCAACCACTTGTCCATTGTCAATCCAGGGTTCTGATTTTCTGCTTCATAAAATTCTCATAGCTTCTAATCAAACCAATCCTAAATTTTTGGTATTTTCAGATGCCACATATCCTCCTCTCAGTCGTAACAAGGTCCCAGCAATAGAACCATTTGTTGGTGCAAACCCAACCAACAAAACCCAGTCAACAGGGGTTCCCACTCTGTCGATGCTCAACTCATCTTGATGTCCTTGAGCACTGACCCAGACAGGATTTACATTGTCCAGCAACACCCGCAAAGCGGATGAAGTCTCACCCAAGATGTTCAAGGGAGAGCTGACGAAACCAAGTTTCCGCAAAATAGAAGAGGACTATGGGCATCAAAAATTCATCAACTTATCTACCAGATATGACCAGTTACTTAATCATCAACAAGGACATTCATAATTGCTCTTAAAATTTCATATCATTCATTCATAATAGAAGTAACCATATTGTTGCGCAATAGATCTAAAAATATAACACTATTCGTAAGCAATAAACATCGCATCATAGATCCATGTAGCACACATTCACCATCAGATTCACAGAAATAGAAAGACAAAAAGAGACAATAAGATAAAAATAGTTCAGATCAACCTCCATCGTATCATATTCATTTTGCATAATCAACCACATATCCAAAAATAGACAACAATTCAATTGAGTTTCAATCTCTCAATTCTCATTCTATGATTATCTCCACATTTACAGTTCTTCTTCTATTTATAGGCTTATGCCTTTACATTCATGGCCCACTTGGATGATTTTCTAACTAATTGTTAATTGATCCTACCAACTAATGACCAATATTTGCAAAATATGGTCCAAAAGCACAAAAAGTGACATAAAATATACAAAAATAGTCTATCTTTCGCCTTATGCACCATCTTTCACTTGCACGGCATCTTCTGATCTTGCGCGGCATCCGCAATGCTCCACAACTAAATTATCCCAAATACCCTGCCAACATGACTCATACAGTGATCCAGGAAATATCACATATGTTTCTCTAGATAAAGCATGGCGTAAAGCAGTAAATCTTTATGAGGTTCCTAGTTAGTTGGATATGAGAAATTGTACATATCCACAGATGATATAGATTTCCAGTATTCTTACTAAGCCTCTTTCTAAGACAAGATTGGTATAGTAGAAAAAAACTCCTCCAGTTGAAGAGGGAGTATTGATGTGTCTTCACAGGTGGTAGCAGATAAATTCCCCACAAGTTAGTCATGGTACATAACTCAAGAAGATAAGGGTTTTGATACCTTGTGGAGAGAATCCACATGAGCAAATACATGGTCAAAGTCTCAGAGATTGTTGATACTCAAGAAGAGTTATGGTCTGGACTATCAGAGAACAATTAAACCTCTTAGAGAGGTAGTTTGGGTTCTGCAATATAGAAATCGCTATGAAAGTGACCAAGTCTTCAAGAACATCATAATGAATGGAAATCATAGAGAGAAATTCTCTAGATAGTAGAATATTCTTGAAGTCAACAAATGTTTAAGATTGAAAGAAAAATTATATTTTCTTTCTACATGACATTACACATTTGATGTATAATTTTGTATATGATGGATTCAAAATCCATGTTTCTAAATTTAGAGAAATAGTATTTTGGACTGGATCCAGGTGATTCTACTATGTGTAAGTAGTTGGTTGGTCTCTAAGCAGACATGTTGTATTTTATGCTTGTTACTAAGAATATGTTTGAGTACCTTTGAGGTACATTAGAATAGGTTCTTTATTGTATTTTGATACATATTATACCTATTATATAGTTTGGGATTAGCTATGTGTACTGTGGTTATTACTACATAAGATAAATGCATTTTGTGGATAGTACTGTGGTTAGTGTACTATGGTTAGTGTATATTGCTACTAGGGTAATTTTTAGTGGAAAAATTTCGCCAATTGGCTATTTTTTTTGTTTTTTCCAAAAAATAAATTCACTATTTGGTGTCTAATATTGCCTATATTTACATAAAATATGTTTTTTATCATAATGTTCGCCAAAATTTATACATTTCAGTGTTAATTTTATGTTTCATATTTAATATTCTCCTGCCAATCTATAAACATGTTTTTTCAATCCAGAACAATCGCCTAGAATACTATACTTAAGTATAATATTAGAATCCTTAAAAAATACCCTGATTGCTACCTACTAGGGTGAAAGATTTGAAGCCTATAGTTATTAGGAGTTAATAGTCAAGCTTTATGAAAAACCCTATGTGCTATGATAGAACACATTAAGATGAAGTTTTAATTCATCAAATTCATGTTCTTGTAAAATGAAATTTCAATACATAGATAGCAATGAGAAGATTGCAAAAGTGTGGACAAGATAATTTCAGTGGCGCAGTATAGACACTTTTGAGATAAGATTGGTATGCTATAAAATGCTTGGTAAAGCATAGAATGTCTCCCTTTATGAGAGGGAGTGTTAAATGTACAGCATCAGGAGTCATTCTCCAAGACTTGTGTTGTATCAAGTTAGAAACTTGTGGTGTATAAAGTTATGGAACTTGTGTTGTATCAAGTTAGGGACTTGTGTGGAATCAAGTTAGGACATTGTGGTGTATCAAGTCCTATCTATGTCCTTATGTATTGAGGTGGTATGCATGTACTATGATCTTGTGTTGTATCAAGATTGGAATCTTGTGTTGTATCAATATTGGAGTCTTATGTTGTATCAAGATTGGAATCTTGTGTTGTATCAAGATTGGAGTCTTGTTTTGTATCAAGACTAGGATTTTGTTGTATCAAGACTGTTGAGTTGTGTTGTATCAAGTCTGTACTTGTGTTCTATCAAGTCAATGATTCTCATAAACGGTAACCTATGACATGATGATCTTGTGTTGTGTCAAGTCATGAGAATATACTATGTGATGTATTGCTAGCCATGGTTACTAGGTGCAATAAGTCTCCTTTAGGGATTAGCTACCCCTAGAGTGAATTACTTTATCATATGACTATATGACCCGGGGTAATACATATGATCATTAGTATGGAACAATTATTTTGATTATAATATGATAAAATGGATAAATACACATATGGACCATGCATTAATTATTTAATGACAATGAGATAAATCACAGAGAAAGAGAATTTGAATTGCCCATGCAAATTTCTGAGTGAAATCAACGTTATAAAGCTTTGGTTAAATATGAATGCCTAAATCAGTGCCTTGGTAAAAGCATCAGTTGAACTATTAATTAATGAAATTAGTTAAGTAAAGAAGAGCTCAAATTTCATCTATCAACATGTATCATTTAACTAATAAGATCCATCCAAAAGTTAAGAATATAAATTGAGCATGGATTGCACTAATTGTGAAGAACCATGGAAGTTAGTTAGCCTCGTAACTTTATGGTTATGCAATCAGTTGAAGATAAAGTTTAGTTCAATTCGGCCAGTTCATTCATCTCACATTCAATTAAATTAGTTCACATTCAGTTCAAGAAGCTGACATTTAGTTCAAGTCAGTTAGCATCCATTTAAATCTAAATAAATAAGGAGGGATCATATCTTGTGCATGTAAGAGTAACTAGAGTGTTAGTTTGACATTGAAGCTTAGCAGGGAACTAATGATTGCATTAGAGGAGTTCTAGTGCATGCAACTCCTAGTGAATACACCATGTGTTGATCTCAATTTGTTTATTGAGCATCCTATTCTCCCCCTAGCTATTTTGTCTTGTTTTTAATATGCTAGGCATATGGCAAGTGCAATATAGTTGCATAAAGTTGTTTTTGAAGGGTTGCATTGGATCTCTCTTCTTTACTGCTGGGGTGATATCTCTTATGGAGAAATATTTTTATTTGTTGTAAACTATTCTCTACAAATATATCTATCGTACTCAAAGAATTGTTGGGTTTTTCTTCCTTCGTGTTTGGAGGGATTTCCCAGGGTATGTCTTGTCTCTTATGGTTGATTGTTTTATGTTGTTGATTGATTCATGAGATTCATATATTTCTGATATAAATATTAATATGTGGTTATTATAAATATTTTTTATAACAGTAATCCATAATTAGTACCTTAGTTACACTAATTAGTCAATTTTATTTCTTTTTAAGCTTTAATACACTATGAGGTGTGTTACAACTGATTTTACCACACATGGTGGATCACACCTTTATGGCCTTCCCTATCCCTTTGCAGACTCTTTAGACCCCATGCCCCATTTTTGTACCTTTGTTGTTTCCAAGATCATCCCTTAAAACATGCATTATTTTCTATACGCGACTTTTAAACCTATTCTCACGTATATACATAGATTTGACCCTTAAACCCACGTACATCGGGATGTGTGCAAAAGGAAAAATAGTTTTGGAGTTTTCCTTGATGTGGATTTGAGTCACTTGTCTCTTGGCCTTCAATATGCCTTGAGATTGCTTAGATTTGACCTTCAATTACCCCATTGAAGAACTATATAAGGAACCCTTTGGATACATTGAAAGGGGAGGAATTGAAGAGTAAGAAAACTATAGTCCATTGTTGTCGGAGCTTATACTTGAGTCTGCATCCCTTTGTCCCTTGGAGCACTTTGTGTTCTTCCCAAGATTTCCTTTGCTTATACAGCCTTGATGAGTAACTTGTGTTGGATGATGAGGGATGCATTAATTCCCTCCTTCCAGTGGATTTCATCCCATCAACTTCAGATCATTTATTCTGGGATAGGAATCTAGAGTCATTTTTGAGTGCCTTGAGACTTGCAGTCATCAGTGGCAGGTTCTCTCGCCATCGACAATTTTGGGAATACATAAATTTCCCCTGATCGATGGATCCTCTCAAGTGTTTGAACTCAACACATTTATTCACACTTGTTAGCTTGCACTCTATTACCTTGATTCCCATTTTCATTATCGGTGGGTGATCTCGCATCTGTTAATGATATACATCAATGACCAGTAATCAGATGATGGACTACTATGTTAGACCTCAATGCCTCTATTTGCATAGTAGGACATGTACTCATAGTAGATTGTGTAGAAGACCTTCCATATTGGTGGCATTTCATATATGCTACCTCCTTGATCGTGCCAGTGTTCATGAGATTTCATCTCTCGTGACTTGATTCCAGTGTATGTCAGATATTTTTAGCCATTATGGAGATCATGATCCTTTATATATCTTCATCATGGAGATTATGATCTATCTATATTGTATGTGGAGATGAATACACATGTTATATTTTGTATCATGCCTATTCATGGCCATTGTACTCTTATGTATCCGGCACTGCTATATCTACTTGCAGTTATGTGCAGAGTTTGATCATTGTATTATACTGTTCGATGGCTGGTTCTTCCACCTGGTTCTTCATCACTCCACTTCTAGGAAAGACTTATAATGTATTTTGGCCATCGTATGACCCCTCTGACCTCACACATTAGGGGGCATCTGTTACAGCTGATTTTACCACACATGGTGGATCACACCTTTATGGCCTTCCCTATCCCTCTACAAACTCTTTAGACCCAATGGACCATTTTTGTACCTTTGATGTTTCCAATATCATCCCTAAAAACATGCATTATTTTCTATACATGACTTTCAAACCTATTCTCACGTATATACGCGGATTCGACCCTTAAACCCGCGTACATCGGGATGTGTGCAAAAGGCCAAATAGTTTTGGAGTTTTCCTTGACGTGGATCCAAGTCACTTGTCTCTTGGCCTTCCATATGCCTTAATATCACTTGGATTTGACCTTCCATTACCCCATTGAAGCACTATATAAGGAACCCTTTGTATACATTGAAAGGGGAGGAATTAAAGAGCAAGAAAACTATAGTCCATTGTTGCTGGAGCTTATACTTGAGTCTCCATCCCTTTGTCCCTTGGAGCACTTTGTTTTCTTCCCAATCTTGCCTTTTCTTGTGAGATTTCTATCGAGATATGGAGGATTGAAGTGGTGGAGGCCCAGGTGGAGGACTCAATTTCTCCGATTCGTAGATGTGTCAATAGAGGTTGTCACTATTGTAATCTCTGATTTATATTAATAGAAATATATTTTCCTGTCCAATAATGTTTATTTAAATGAGTATGGAATCCATGGATAATTTTAAATGCATATATGTTATTGATTATATATTCTAGAGTAGGTCTAACACAATTATATATAGCATGCTTGTCTTGTTCTCTGAATGTTGAGAGAGCAAATTATTAATACAAGCGAGAGTGGAAAAGCTCAACAGGGATCTACATCAACCATTCGGAATAAGGTATGTTTCGAGATCCTTTAGTGTTAGATTTTTTGTTTCTCTTGCATATAGGAAAGGATTTATTTCTGTGGTTACTCTGTCTGTTTTGGTACCCCAATCCATAGGAAGTTTTCTCTGTAACAAGGTGGACTAAGGGTGCTTAGGTGGACATATGCCATGTCAATTTGAGGTTCCATGATCAACATGGGTACTCCATATTATTCAAACATCCACATATGCAATCCATAATATTTGGTGTGCTCCGATTCATTGAATGTGGACAGGCAAGTTGACTTGGAGCGCTAGAGTGGGATTTTGCCCAAATTTGGCTTGATTTGGTGCAATTAATGTTTCATTGAGACTCTAAACCACCTATTTTTCCACACACACACTATAAAAGGTGTAATAATTGAACCAAAACACAAAATTCATGCCACTTCAGCAATTCATGGCCATTTGGAGAGATTTGGGACGTGATTGGCCCACCTAGGGGGGTTTGATGCCAATTTGGCAATTTTGGGTTATTTGCTAACAATTGGATTCCAAATCCATTATAAACTCTTATTATGTATTTATAAACCTATTAATAACAATTTTATGGTTAGACAATCCAAAATTATCTTGTTTCTAGCTATCATTGTGTGTAATTTATCTGTAATTTGATGGTTTTTGCTGAATCTTGCACCAAAATTTTATTTGTGAACCTCAATAATGATCCTATATTCTCCTGTGGTTCAAATTACTCACTTTATGGTTTGAATTTATCACATGGTATCATATATGGTTGGATATTTTTGAGTTACAGACCAAATTCTTAGTGGATTTGAGCTGCTTTGTTACTGAATTCTAGATAAAATAGAATTGATGTGTCTAAACCACTTAGAAATTTCACCACCATCAGCATAAGCATTAATGGAGGCTACCCACATCATGCTAACACCCTTCAATTTTTTTGATTGGAAGGCAGAGATGGTGATTCAATTGAGAACCAAGGGGCTTTTCAGAGTTACCATGGGCACTGAAGTGGAACCAAATTCTATTGTAGAGAAAACCAAGTATTTCAACAAATTGGATGAATCATATGGATTGTTGTTCCTGAGAATCTCAAGACAGTTGTTGTTCCACCTTGACAGTTTGACATCACCAAAGGAGGTTTTGGAGAAGCTTGAGTCTCTATTTGGAAAAACTGATGAGCTACATGGTCACCATCTTGAGAATGAGCTAATAAGATTGAGGCCAGCGCACTATGATACAATATAGGACTTCTTCACCAAGTTCAAATCACTTGTATTGTAGTTAAAACAATGTGGAATTGAGAAGAATAAATATCAACTGATCTTGTCTATACTTTCGAAGTTGGGGCCATAGTTCTCAGTCTTTGTGAGTACATTTCACTCAGGCAAACTCACCCTTCGAAACTGGAAAATGCCAAGCCTGGAAAAATTCATGGAGTCACTCACTCAAGAGTAGGACAAATTGGTCCAAATGGGTTCCATCAAGATTAAATATCAAGCACTAGCAATGGGGGTTTCGAATTCAGCAAAGGGCAAGCCCATGTCCAAGAATTCGAAGTTGCCATACAAGAAGAAATCAAAAAAACCAAAATCCAGTGAGGGAGCTTCGAATCCACCCAAAGAAAAGGAGAATAAGGGAAAAGAGAAGGCCAAATGCACTTACTTCCACAAGGGATGGCATCCAAAGAGCTCATGCATGAAAAAAACCATAGACACCATGGCGCAACTGTTGGAGAAAAACAACATTTCAGTCCTTGACAACGCAAGGAAGAAGGATGGCAACTCCAGTTCAAGTGAAGGCGAGGAGAAATTTCATGCTTTGGTAGCAGGTACTTCTAACTCTTAATCCTTTATTATTGATTCAGGTGCTTCCAGGAATATGGTATCCAGGAGAGAATTTTTCTCCTCCGTGAGTTGGAATGCTGGCCCAGTAGTTCGAATGGGAGATGATTCTGGACTCTAGACCAGAGGAATTGGGAAAATTGATTTAGACCATGGTTTTTTCAGTGATGTACTATATATACCAGACCTTTCAGAAAAATTGCTATCAGTCTACCATATTACCCATACAAGAGAGCCAAAGAGAGTGATCTTCACTCCTTACTCGATAGAGATTTTTGAAATCTCATCAGACCAAGTTATTGCAATTGGGTATGCTGATCATCATGAGAGAATGCACAAATTGTCTAACTCCCTCCTACTTCCAGTGATCAAGAACTTCAATCACATGCCAATGAGGTTTCCAAACTATGTAATGAGATGTTTGTCCACATGAATTACATATATCTCCAAACATTGCATAGAGAAGAAATGGTGGAAGGTTTTCCACAAATTCAGCCATCTACTGGAGCATGTATGGGATGTGTGATTGGGAAGCATCCTAAGCAGAGCTACAAGAAGGGGAAGGCAAGGAGAGAAACACAACCACTTGGGTTGGTGCATTATGATTTGATTGGTCCACTACCCACTCCCTCATATTGTGTATCTAGGTATGTGCTTACATTCATTGATGACTACTCTCGATTTTGCTCGGTACATTTTCTGAAATTGAAATCCGAGGTGTTTGAGCAACTCAAGGTTTAGAAAGCACTTGTAGAGAATAATAATGGGAAGAAGATGAAATTCCTTAGGACTGATAATGGAAATTAATATGTGAACAAGAATATACAGCAACTTTGTGAGGAGTGTGGCATCCAAATGAAACACTCAACTCCCTACACACCACAGCAAAATGGTGTGGCAGAGAGGAAAAATAGATCTCTCGAAGAGATGGAAACTTACATAATAGAAGTGAGGGAACTTAATCCCAATATATGGGATGAATTAATCATTATTTATTCTCACATTCAAAATATATCCATCCACAAATAAATTAAAGGAATGACACCTTACGAGGCATGGTTTGGTGAAAAACCAAATGTCTCAAATTTCAAGATATTCGAGACAAAAGCATGGGCAAGAATCCCTTCAGAGAAGAGGAAACCCTTGCAACCACAAATAAAGGAGTGTCTCATGGTTTAATATGGTGAGGAAACCAAATGGTACAAGCTCTCTAACACATCCACTTACAAAACCTTTGTTGAAAGAAGTGTCAAATTTGAAGAAGAGCCAATTCTTGATTTCGAACTTGCATCGGGGGATTGCTCCTCTCCTCAACAATTCGAAGATGTAAGTGATGATACATGATATTTTTTTTCTTATAATTCTGATATAAATGTTTATTAATATTATATTTCTGTATATGACTCACCATATAGGCCCAATTGGGCTGAAAAAAGTGTACAAGGAGCTGGGGAATTGGCAGGCAATACCCAAGAGCCTAGGAAAACTAGATCACAAACTAGTAAGGATTATTTTTCAAGTGATAGTGATATTGCTGACAAATGTTACATGCTGATAAGTTCTGATTATAATACATACCAGCAATATTTTACAGACCCAATATGGAATTCAGCAATTAAAGATGAGCTTCAGTCTCTCCAAGAGAACAATACATGGGAATTGGTTCCCCTTCCTCCCAAGAGGAAAGTTGTTCAATGAAAATGGGTTTTCCGAACCAAAATTGCTGCTGATGGTTATGATATAAAAAATGAGGCTATATTAGTGGCTAAGGTCTATCCTTAATTCCATGTATTTGATTACACAGATACCTTTGCACCGGTTGCAAAGATCGACTCAGTTAGACTAGTTCTTGCATTGGCAGCTAGTAAGTGTTGGGAAGTTCACCACATGGATGTAAAGAGTGAATTATTGCATGGTGATATACAGGAGGATATCGATATGAATAAACATGAAGGTTTCCAAGAGGATCATTCATTGGTATGTATGCTGAAAAAATAACTTTACGGACTCAAGCAAGCCCCCAGGCCTTGGTATGGAAAAATGGATGCTTTCTTGCTTTCAATTTGCTTCACAAGATGAAAATAAGACCCTAATGTTTATTTGTATAAAAATGATGTTAATTTTCAGGTAATTTTTATTTATGTTTATGATCTTCTTATTACACGTAGCTGCACCAATTTAATTGGAAAAATTAAGAGCTCTTTGCACAGTGAGTTTGCCATGATAGACCTAGGATTGTTAAGGCAATTTTTGGGCTTGGAAATTGAGCAAAATGGAAAGGGCATAATGTTGAGTGAGAAAAAGTATGATTCAGAACTGATAAATAATTTTAATATGGCTGAGTGTAAGGAATCCAAGTCTCTCTTTCTTTCTAGTATTAAAATGCATGAATTTGGCAATTCCCTAATGGTGGATATTACACTCTACAGGCAACTAGTGGGAAGCTTGCTCTACCTCATTCATAGAAGACCTGATTTGTTTTATGCTGTGAGTGATATAGCAAGGCATATGAACCAGCCACATGATATCCATTATATTTTTTCAAAAATAATTCTTTGGTATTTCCAGGGAACTAAGAAATTTGGGGTGCACTACATAGCCAGTTCCTCACTTCAACTAGCTGGATTTTCTGATTCAAATTGGGCCCGGTGATCCAATTGACAGAAAGTCAACATCAGGTTTTGTCTTCATGTTTTCTGAAGGCCCCATTTTCTGGTCAAGTAAGAAACAGCACACCATCTCACTTTAAACAACAGAGGTAGAATACAGGGCTGCAGTCAATGCTGCAACATAGTGTGTTTGGTTGCAGGGAATTCTCCAGGAGTTTGGTGTCACAATTGATTCTCCAACCAACATTTGGGTGGATAATCAGAGTACCATCAAGATATCTAATGATCCAGTATAGATGCAGAGGACAAAGAACATATAGATACACATGCATTACATTCGGTGCTTAGTGCATGACAGGGTGATCTCATTGCAGTATTGCCCATCCACCGAGCAAACTACTGACATTTTTACCAAGGCTTTCATTGAGAAGAACTTCACTTACCTGAGATATTTACTTGGTTTGAGTGAGGGATGGTAATTTTTTGTTATATTATTTCAGGTCTAGCCCCATGTCCATTCTTGAGGGAAGGTTTTTCCCATGAGGTTTTCCTTCTTTCCTCGGTTCACATAGAAAAATAAAAATTGTAATTTCTGAATTATGTACTTGAGGTGACTTGAGCCTTTGTTGCCAAGGCCTTCATCATTTTGTGAGAATACTCAGTTTTTGGATTAAAGGACGGTGTTAGAATAGTAATCCATCAATAGGACCTTAGTTACACTAATTAGTCAATTTTATTGCTTTTTAAGCTTTAATACACTATGAGGTGGACTATGGGTGCTTAGGTGGACATATGTCATGTCAATTTGAGGTTCCATGACCCACATGGGTACTCCATATTAGTAAACTAGACACATATGCACATCCATCATTTTTGGTGTGGTCCCATTCATTGAATGTGGAAACGCAAGTTGACTTGGAGCGCTAGAGTGGGATTTTCCCCAAATTTGGCTTGATTTGGTGCAAATAATGTTGCATTGAGACTTTAAACCACCTATTTTTCCACAGCCACACTATCCAAGGTGTAATAATTGACTCACAACACATCATCCATGCCACTTCAGCAATTCGTGGCCATTTGGAGAGATTTGGGACATGATTGGCCCACCTAGGGGGGTTTGATGCCAATTTGGAAATTTTGGGTTATTTGCTCACAATTAGCTTCCAAAGCCATTAAAAACTCTTATGATGTATTTATAAACCTTTTAATAACAATTTTATGGTTAGACATTCCAAAATTATCTTGTTTCCAGCTATCATTGTGTGTAATGTATCTATAATTTGATGGTTTTTGCCGAATCTTGCACCCAAATTTGATTTGTGAACCTCACTAATGCTCCTAGATTCTCCTATGGTTTGAATTACTCACTTTATGGTTCAAATTTCTCACAATATTATTATGTGGATAGCATAAATATTATTATGTGGATAATATAAAGATTCATATGTGGCTGATTTATAAATTTCATAAGTGTTGAAATTGTTTGATAAAAGTTTTAAAGTTCTAGCTACGATTTTGATCAAACATTAACAATTTCCCCCTTGAAGGGGAAATTGAACATGAGTGGACCCTTTCATAAAAGGATCAACTTTTATTATTAATAAAATTTGTTTCTAATCTATTGTGTGTACATCCATATTTTCAAGTTTGGGTTATATAACAACTAGTATAAAGTTGCTTTCTAGGGCCAAAGAAAAATAGGGAATTGTTTTTTGTAGGAGAAAAAATGTTGTGATAGTTAGATCCAATTTTTAGTTCATTTTAGATGAATTTCCAGAATCGGATTGTAGGTATGAATTCCTCTAAAACAAATACATGATTTCAAAAAGAAAATTCTCAGATCAGATTATGGGAGAGTAAGATATGGCCATTTGAATTTTTCACTTTTTCAAGGTTTTGGGTGACGACCACGAACCTTGTTGAGGTTATAACTTTTGAAAAGGGTATCATCATGTAGAAAGAACAACACCATTCAAGCGATAATATTTAGATATTTCATATGACATATTATATTCCTAGGTCTATTTAATCTCCCTTATGTTATCACCCTTGCAACAATTCCTCCCTCCATTGAAGCATGGCAACATGGGATTCCATACGATGGGAGCAATATTTTCAACAAACCATGAGTAAATTTGAAAAAAAAATTCGAATTTGGAGGATTTTTTTTTAATCATACCTCATCTTTCGTCATAGGAGAATATAAACAAGACAGATATGCATTGTATCATTTAGTGTTAAATATTTAATGGTTATACCATAATAAATTAGACCTTTCAAAGAAAGAGAAGTATAGTAGCACAAAAAGAACACAAATATTTATGTTGGGAAATCCTCTTGGGGAGAAAACCCAGCAAAAATTCCTCAATATAGAATTCAACCAAGTATGGTGAACAACCCCAAGAACAAGACTAGCAACTTGCTCTCTCTAGCAGACTCTTTTACTCTCTCTCTTGCGCACTTGCTTGAGATGTGATGTGTGTTTAAATGAGGGAGGTGCTTCACCTATCTATACTCTTAAATTAGCTAACAGATTAACTTAAATAGGTCGTCATGTTTATTTAAAACATGGTTGACTTATCTAGGGAGACTCAAAATAACATTTATATAATATTCTTGTGGGTACTATTGAATTGAATTACAATGGAGTTTTTACCTCAAGACATTTACATGGACAATTACATCAAGGACATATCCCAAAGGAAGAATAATAAAAGTACAATAAAAATACAATAGAATATATTTCGAAGTTACATTTATTTAACACTTCCTCTTAACAAGGAATGTATTCTACAACATCAACAACAACAACAAAAATTGTACACCTAACCAGGTGAATCTAAATAGCATATGAAGTTTTGTAACTACAACATCATGTATCTAGAAAATCATCATCAGCATCATTAATCGTCATAATCATTAGCATCAACATGGAACATCATCATCAGCATCAGCATGGAACATCATCATCATCAACATGGAACATCATCATTATCATCATGGAACGTCATTACCATTAGCATGGAACATCATCAGTGTCGCCTAGAGCATTAGAAGCAGCAACATCATTTGACCGATGCAACATCATCATCAGGAGCATCATCATCATCTAGAGCATCATCATCATCATCATCATCATCATCAAGTGACTACTGGAACATCATCATCATCAAGAGCATCATCATCAACATCAACATATAACTATTGGAACATCATCATGATCATCTAATTATTTTCTAAGATTGCATAGGCTATGAATACACAACCAATATTTATTACTTCATTGACAAGTGAGCCTTTAGGGAATATCCATCCTCGCAAGATGGTACCTAAAAGAGATATTGTGCATTTTGCATTTCAGGAGCTCTCTTTATCCCATCACAATATGTCTTAGAGAATATTACCACCTCGGTGCAAGGTGTAACATATTTATCACAAGTAAGAACTAAAATCACCATCCCATCGTATGATGAGAGGATATATCTCCACCTTGACACTTCCCTTGTTACATCTTGGGAGCTCTCTCTATCCCATCGCAAGATGTCCTAGAGAGTATTACCATCCCATCACAGGATGCCCCATATAAACCCATCATCTCATCATAGGATGAGAGGATCTTACCACCTCGTCAGAGGGTGTCCCATCTCATAAGTAAAGGCTAATATCATCATCCCGTCATGAGAGTATATCATTGTACCCCATTGCAAGGTATCAAAAGTGTCAGTACCAAGTTGGAAATACTCATCCTAAAAAAACAAGTTAGCATGGCTATGTTTATGGTCCATTCACCCCTATCCAAGTCATCATGGAACTCTCAAATAATTCTACCTGATGCACATCATCCCTCTTCAATTCTTAGAACATACTACTCCCTCCTTCATGGAGGTGATCTTGATGTCAAGTCCATATGAATTTTTTTTTGCAACTAGGAAAATCACTCACCCCTGGCTAAGTCATCATGGAACTCTCATGGGATTTATTTATTCTCATAGAACATTTTTATCCCTCTCTCATGGAGCTCATCCTGATGTCAAGTTCATCTAACAATTTTCTGCAAGTGGAATATCTTTTGTAATATGTTTCTCATGTTTAGTGAGAAACAATACAATCATGTGAAATATACGATAATTGGATTTCTTGTCTTCAATATTGTAGCAAAGGTTGAAGTATTCTTCAATCTTTATTTGTGAGTATTCATCACACAATATTTCCTGCATGTTAAATTAAAATGTATGATTATTATCATATTGATAATTTTAATTTATACTACCAAAAATCACACCTGCATAAATAATATCATCTAAAAATTATAATAACTCAAATAAAATAGAAACACTTATCTTATATGTTCCGTAGGATTGACTCCCTCTTCATCTTTGTCTCCTTGAAATAATTATTGGACTCTCTGACAGTGTGTTTTTTTCCATCATCTAAATTTGAGGACCTGTGTCTGTCTTTCTCATGATGGACAATGTTGAGCAAGTATTGTACACAATATATCACTAGGAAATGTGTAGTCTTGTTGAATTTGAGTGTCCCTTCTTCTTCATAACCAATCACAAATCCATCCCTTCTTGTCCAATGTTGAGATGGAAAATAGGTTCTTATTAGAATCGGGTCCATAGAGAAAATTCCTTGAATGAATGATCACATGATCTTGTGAGCCCATTCAATGTAGTTATCACCACTTTTGTTTATTCGACATTGTCTCCAATAGCTTCTAGATGTTCCTTGATCTAGGAGGCCTTTGTGAAGTAAGATTTTGAATTCTTTCTTAATTATGCATCTTCACACCCTTGAATTGAGCCCTCAAGGTCATATTTCTATCACAAGTGAATTTTAGCCTGAAATCTGGCAGCTTTAATGTCTGAAATTCAATTGACACGTGTCTGTTATTTGACAACAACATTTTTTTTTCTCAATGGGAATTCGTCGGTTATTCAACACCATTTCGAAACACGTCGATATTTTGATGACATATCATCCTAAATTTGGTGAATTCTTACATCAATTGAGTGTCGAATTTTCTACGACTGGTCATCAACTTTTCGATGGCTTATCATCCTAAATTGGGGAATTCTTACATCAATTGAGTGTCAAATTTTGGAATTCTTGTCAGTGAAATTTTGATGACTTGTCATCCTAAATTGGGGAAGTATTACATCAATTGAGTGTCGAGTTTTCAACGGCCTGTTGTCAAAGTTTCGACAGCTTGAATTCGTCAGTTGTATTAAATCCTCATCGGATGTCATGTGCGAGGAGTTGTAATTCCAATGAATGGTAGATGTCAGTAGTGTAGCAGCGTCGTCATATCGGATGGATATCTGACGATAGCTTCCACTCCAAGGATGTCGAAAAACTGGTGATTCGGTATAAATTAATAAAATCAAATAACCCCTTCCATTTTGATTTGGAAGAGGGGGTCCTATAGACTGGTTTTAATGTGAAATGGTGCTATCAAACTTTAATTTAAATATTGGTTATGCCATTGGCATCACATTTGAATGGGGATATTCTATTAAAACACATATCAATTTATGTGGAAATATCAATTTGACTAGGCATCTTCTATTAAAACGCATATCAATTTATGTGGAAATATCAAGTAGATTTAGGGTTGAAATTATGATACCAAGTGCCATCTTAGACAATACCCATATTTCATACAGGCTTACAGTTCAATATGTTTTAAATGTCCTTTAATTATAAAAGGTCCTTTTGAAGGTCACATATTGATATTACGAGAGGAAAAATATCCCAATAACATATATATCCAAAGGGACAAAGTACCTGGATATGACTAATTAATTTGCCCACAAGATTGTACAAAGAGCAACTAAAAATAACATTTCAAAACTTCCAAAGAAGAGCATATTTTGATAACTACAGATCACATGGCTGGTTAGAATTATATTGAAAGAATAACTTCATACCTATTCCTAACAACCATAATTGATTTAAGCATCATGGGTGTAGGTTTATGCACGAACAAGTATAGTAACCAGAGAGGCCTGTGGTCACTGATGAGCCACACCTGGAAACAACAAGGATTTGAACCTAGCCCTTTTAACCAGGGAGGACCACAACTACAAAGGAGCCACACTTTCTTCCAATATATATAGTACTATTTATTCCAATATATATAGTACTAATTTTTGTATTTGTGTTATGCAACCAATAACTTAAATCTTTGCTGAAAATGATAATTAGTCAGACTTTAATATTAAAAAAACTCTATATAGAAAATCATCAATACTCTCTGTTAGGTCATGTTTTTGTCTTCCATTTTTTTCATGCTTTTATTCATATTTTGAACCTTTCTTTTACTTTTCGTTTCTATAACATTTTCTTGATAGGGTCAATTTTAATTTTAAACTTTTAATTCTCATGATTTTTTATTTCTTAGCTTAGTTTTACAAGTTTTACTTTGATTTTATAATTGAAGGGTTTTATAAGGCATATATGGATTAAAAAGTTTTATAAATAGCATTATAAGTTAAATTTAGACCCCTAAACCAAGTGCAAACTCTTATTATTGGCTTAATATTATGAAATCATTAAATTGGACTTTCTTGTAACACAATGCAAAAACAGATGCACTGGAGCGCTACAAGAAAATCGCGCGAGCTAAAAACATCATTTTTCCATCCAATTTCTTCGGGATTCATACACCTGAGGTGTCAATGACATTGTATGATGCATTTGATACATTTCTTCTATAGTTTAATCACTGAAGCAGATGGATTATCATCATCAGGGCGAGATCATGGTGATTTCATGCAGAGTAGGTATAATGATGACAGTGGAGTATAATGAGACAAAGCTATTTGGGAGTATGTTTTTTATCTGAAGGACACGAAGAATCAATGAAGATCGTGGTGAGAAATCAAGATTTTGTAACTGAACGAGAAATTAGGGCTTTCAGCAGCTGCTGGCTGGAGTGGTCTAAGTGGTTGGAGACAGGTGGAGCATCCAATTCGACACTTGACCATTAAAATAACTATATTCCAGAGCTTGGATTGGTCTTCTTAATAGGTATCCCACGTGCCATTGCTAGGGTTTTATAAATTTGAGGCTTTTCTGAAGAAATCACTAATGACAAATTCCAAGGAAGAATATAGTTTTTCACTTAATACATTTTAAATAATGAATTATTAACCAATACATTCAAAGTATTCATCATTTAAACAATAGAATTTAGAGGAGAGCTTGTTGTAGTTTCCTGAACTGTATTTTAGGTCAGTCTATTGAGATTTGAAAACATTTAAACTGTGGTATATCGACAGAAGCTGTTTAACCATAGTAAATATGAAAAAGAGTGGGAAAAAAATAGGGCAGAGCCCTCTGACCTAAGTTGGGTGAATAATTTTCCACAATGTGCACAGTTATTTTCAGATGTAGGATGGTTAACATTCTTTAAGAAAATTGAAGGTTATCATGCTGAAGTGTCATACAAATTTTCCCAATGTCTAGACAAAGACATAGTGTCTTTTGATAACTTAAAGTTCAAATTGATTAAGGAATTAATAGTTGAGGCAACATGGATCTTGGACGAGGGAGAGTTATGGTTTAAAAAGGTTCCATTCACCTTCAATGCTCAAAATTACTTGCTTCCTGGTGTGATTGCAAATTGGGGAAAAGGTGTTCCAATACATAACTTTAAACCTTATTGGATTGAGCCCATTAAAGTCTTGCAGAGTTATGTTAGCTGTGAGGGTAGATATGGTTTCGTTTTCAAATATCACTTTAGGTTTATTCAGCATCTTAGTGATGAGTCCAAAATGAACTAACCTTTCTTCTTTCTAAAAAGTCTACAAAAGATGTCATGCAGAGTTAGAGAGCACCAACATCATACAAAGCAGTCTGTTTTCCATCATGGACTCATCAAGCTTATCATAAGCACTGTCTTGCAGAATAGGGGGGAGACTTGGGAGCATTTCATTTTTTGGTTAGGTTTTAAAACTGATCAAGAGGGACAGTCTCACAGAACACAAGCAGATAAAGGGCAGACTTTGATTAAGAAGCTCAGGAAAAAGGCAACAGTCAAGGATGAAGAGAAGGTTAAACTAGAAGAAGCTTCAAACCATGAAAATAAAAACTCTGAATTTGAAAAACAAGTTAATGATAATGAAAGAAATACTTTACAGTCAGAAATTAAGGAAATAGAGCCTGTTGAAGATGTTGTACCTACAGAGACAATTCAAGATGTAAAAGAAGAGATTGAAGTGCAAAAGCAAATTCCTATCACGGTTCTAACAGAGGAAGATGAGAAATACGTATTTGATGATGATAAAATTCCTGTTACAAACACAACTAGGGTTTTTGTTTAGCAAAAGCTTCACACTCATTGTGATGAGGAAGCACTGTCGAAAAGAAAGAAAATGAAAGTTGTTAAGTTTGCATCAATTACTCATCAAGGAAAGACTCTTAAGATGTTGGGAGAGATTGCTGTAGTATGGAGACCTAAAACAAGACCTAAAAAAACCTTAGACTGAACATGAAAAAGCTACTGAGTCCCAAATTGGCTAAAGAAAAAATGACAATGATAGAGGATTAATCATCTGAAGACAAATTGGATGATAATAAAGATTACAATAAGGGTAAAAAGCCAGTTGAATAAAAAAGAGAGTCTGTCAGGACTGATACCAAGATATCTGATATATTTCTGGAGATTCAAAATCAAATGTTGCAAGAGCGGAAACAAAGTGAGGTAAAGAGTTCTTACTTAGAGAAGAAGGAGATGGTTGAAGAAAAAGTTCCATGCAAAGTTGAAAGTGAAGAACATCTAGGGTTTCCTAGAATATCAATAGAATTTATGGAAGAGGATGAGGAAATTTATAGGAGACTGAACATCCCATGGATACCAGATGAGATGCAAACAACGACAGGGGACAAATGTAATGATTCAGAAAAAGAAAATCTACAAAGAATTATAAATCAATACAAGTACCGGATCGAGTATATGCAGGAAACTAATGATAGGCTGGTTACAGCAAACAATAAACTTAGAGAAGATTTGGAGGAAGTAAACAACCATTATTAGGAGTTGATCACAGTTTCAAGAGAAGCATTAAAAAGGAAAAGGAAAACAGAAAGTCAATTCATAGTGTTAAAGCAAACCATCCAGGACCTGCAACAACATAATGAGGAGCTCATAGGGAATATTGCAGACATGGAGACAGATCAATTGAAGGCAAGAAGGAAAGATCAAGCCTTGGAAGGAATTTCTTTATTGACTAAAGCAGCTAATTATTCGTGAAAGTTAGTCAAGAAAGTTAGTTATTGGTTAAGTTTGAAAAGTTATTTTATTTTTTGTAAAGATGTTTTAAATTGAACTATTCAATAGGTAGTCTTAAAAGCAGTTATAATTCAGTTATCTAATTGATTTTGAAAGTACGATAAATGTAAGTTTGAAAGAAGACAATGGGTTCTATTTTTGGCTGACAAGGGGAGGTCATCAGGCTGGTTTATGAGCTAAGTAAAGACTCTTATGTGTATTTTGAGGACTGAATTATGAAATATATGCACTATATGCCCTTCAATTTGTTATCTAGTTTCATTTATAACTTGTGTTAGTTACTCAACTGGTATATTCATTGCTTGTTTAATGTTTTTATGCTTGGAATGCTTGCCAACTATGGGTGAAATTCAGTATTGTGTTTTTTGTTGGATTATGGTTTATATGTTATGCATCTCAGCCATTCAATGCTCATGATTTAGTGTTTAATTTGCTTTTATGAATTTTTTCCATTTTTTCTTCAAATTGCTCAACCAAAAAACCCTAAAAACCCTATTTTACTTTATTGAGATTATTGAGATTATGTTGGCTTGTTCTCTTGTAGTATGGGAACAATTTCTGGCACTAACATCTTTGGCACCGTTGCCAGGGAATGAAGTTGAAAACCTATTTTTTCGTGGGATACTTATCATTTCACTGGTTTTAATAGGTGAACTTAAACCAACAAATCTTAAAGACTACTTTTCACCAGTTTGTCATAGTGGCTACTAAGGGAGTTGGAACAAGAAACATACATAGTTCACCTTTGCAGTTGGGTATTTCAAACCCAGAACAGATACTGAAAATAGCTAGAAGAATTAGAAGGTATCAATCATCACCAAGCCTATGTAACCCTGCTCAGTTAGATATTTCAGAAGAAGAAACTTCACCTTGGTTGAAGCCTATAATTCCTGTCAGTAATTTTCAATTTTTCACTGATCCTCAATCCTTCAAAAAAGCAAAGATAGTATCTCCTGCTAAAATTCCTCTATTTCATCTAAAAGTTGGTAAAACTCCATTTTAGCAATGTTCCAGTCAAGTCTTTCCATCACCAAAGTCAGTCAACCTAAAAATGGCAACCCAAAATCAGCCAGTAGATATGATGGACCGAATGGTTGTAGCTAGGTATGCACCTTTAGTTTTGCCTCAGCCTTTGAATGCACTTCTTGGAGGTGATTATCAAAAATACCTTCCTATGTTTAATGGACAGGTTGAAACTACAGCTGAGGAGCACTGGGAAGCCTTTCTCAGTTATGTTGATAATCAGAATATTGAAGCTAAGGATGTATGGATGATGATGTTTGTACAAAGCCTTGATGGAGATGTCAGAAAATGGTTTAGGGAGTTACCTGCAAATTCTATCACTATCATAGAGGAGCTTTATGACCTTTTCATGAGACAATGGGGTGATAGTAAGTATCATACTTATTATATAACTGAATTTGGAGCCCTTAGGAGAAACAAGGATGAAACCATAGATGATTTTTTGAAAAGATTCAATAAACTGTATGGCATAATTCCTGCAGAGATAAAACCTTCAAAAACATTTGTAAAACTTACATATGCAAATGCTTTTGATCATGAATTTTCCTTACTTCTAAGAGAAAGAAGATCTGTTTCTTTACTGAACATGCAGGATGCAGCATTAGAGGTGGAATCCAATATATTGGCTTCTAATAGATTGAAGAAGGAAACAGTTCAGCAGATATATGACAAGAAGGATAAGAAGGAAACAGTTCCAGGGGTTTCAACATCCCATTCTGCAAAAGGTAAAATTGATGAGATGGCCAAGCTAGTTAAGATCCTGACTACAAAAGTAAACAAGGTGGAACTAGAAAAGAATTCAAACAAACCTGTTCAAGAGGGTGAGAGAAACCCTAACAATCAAAACCAATTCAGAAGACAGTTTGCACATTGTTTCATACCTAGAGAGAGAAGAAACAATGATATATAGCAAGAAAGGAGAGAAATTGAGGATCAAAGAGTACCACCCCCTCTTCAGAATAATGTTATTGATGAAGAAGAAATTGAAGAGGAAGTGTTATTTGAAGATATAGACCAGGATATGAATTATTTTGGAGAACAATTAACTGAGGGTTTTGTTACTGAAGAAGAGTTTTTAAATTCAGAATACTATGATGCTGATATGTTTGAAACAGAAAATGATTTAAATCTTGAAATGACTGTTGTAAATGCTGATGCATATCAGAATGAGCCAAAGAAAACATTGAATTTGAGGTCAGGTCCAAAGCAAGTAGTTCAAAATCCAAATAAAAAGGTAGTTGTACCTACCAAACAGCAATCTGATCGTGTGTTAGAGAAAACAAAATTCAGGATAAACAAAAGAAGAATGTGGAGGTTGAGGAGGTAAACAAAAATGTGCAAAATTTTAATCTGGAAAATGAATTAGGCAAAATTAAGATCTCTATTCCTTTTACTGAATTAATGAAGAATCCTTCTTACAAAGAATCAGTTCTTAAAATGATTGGTTTAGCAAATAGTTAGCCTCTTTCTGATACAGTGAATCTACAAGAAGAAAATCCTAAAATATTTATTGGATCAGCTTTGACTGAAAATACTGAGAATGAAGCAGGTGCATCACCCCCATTATACATCACACTGACTATTCATGAACAAATGATACATAAATGTCTTTTGGATTCAGGAGCATCACATAACCTAATGCCAAAGGCTATCATGGAGGCTCTAGGCTTGAGTATAACAAAACCCTATTGTGATTTGTATTCTTTTGATTCATGAGCTGTAAAATGTTTGGGAGTGATTAAAGATATGGTTGTCAGTTTGGCTCAGTTACCAATGAAGAGTGTGATTATGGATGTGGTAGTAGCAGACATTACACCTAAATTTGGATTACTTCTTTCTAGATCTTGGGAAAAGAATTTTGGTGGAACTTTACAAATGGATTTAACATATGCTACTATTCCTGTGTTTGGAGGAGAAAACAGAAGGTTGTACAGAGAACTACAATTTTCCTATATTGTGACAGATGACAAGAACCCTACAAATCATCCCCTGTATGAAGTTGATAAGGATTTGGGTACTTGTATGTTACATTTTATTGATGATGATAATACTATTGGTTTGTTACATGTTGAAAAGGAACAGCTAGTTAAATGCAATAGGGAACAAGAAGATGAACTTTGGCAATTATACTTTAATGGATCATCTTGTAAGGAAGGTGCTGGAGAAAGGGTTCTTTTAATATCCCATGGTGGTAAAACAGTAAAGCTGATGTACAAATTAGAATTTATTACCACCAATAATACTGCTGAATATGAAGCTTTACTATTAGGTTTGAAATCTGCTAAAGAGTTAGGCATTCAACAGATTTTTGTATATGGCGACTCCGAGTTGGTTGTTCAGTAGGCGAGGAACAACTATCAAGTGAAACAAGATTTGCTGAAAGTCTACCGAAATGAGGTATGGGATATGATTGTCAATTATTTTGTAGATTTTAACATTACCTATATTCCTAGGGACCATAATCAGACTGCTGATTCATTGGCCTTAGCAGCTACACATTTTAGAATTCCCAAAACCACACAACTAAAGTATCCTATTGAGGTTAGGTACAGAACTTCAGTGCCTGATAATGTAAAATAGTGGAAATTTTTTGAATATGACATTGAAATAAAAAGATTTTTGGAGCTTACAAATGAGTTTTCTAATTCCTTGATTGATCAAGAAGAAGATGATGAGGATGAATATTTTGAAGATATTACTGAAAATGAAATTGTTGGCCACAAGATTATTGAACTTAAAGGTAATTTCATTCCTAAAGGTTTGGTACCTTTAGAAAGGATATTTTCAAAAGATGATACACCTTTAAAACTTGTTGTACAGTCTTCAGAGGAAAATGTGGTGGATTGTAACATTGGTACTACAGAACATCCTAGAATGGTGAAGATTTCAAAAGCACTCATAGCAGAACAGAGAAATAGGTACATCAAGCTGTTAAAGGAGCATGTTTATGGTTTTGCATGGTCTTATGAAGACTTGAGGACATATGATACCAGGATTATACAACATAAAGTACCTTTAAAACCAAATGTTAAACCTTTTCGACATAAATTAAGGAGGATAAATCCAGCTTTGTTTCCTGTTATTGAAAAAGAAGTGAAGAAGTTGTTAGATGCCAAGATCATTGTTCCTCTTAGGTATTCTTCATGTGTTGCTAATTTGGTTCCTGTCAGGAAGAAGAATAGAGAAATCATACTGTGTGTTGACTTTAGAAATCTGAATAGGTCTTCATTGAAGGATATTTATCCTCTGCCTAAAATAGAACAAATATTGCAGAAGGTAGTTGGGGCACAAAGGATTTCTATGGTTGATGGATTTTTAGGATATAATCAAATTTCTATGCATCCTGATGATAAAGAAAAAATAGCTTTTACTACTCCCTGGGGAATTTTCATGTATGATAAAATCCCTTTTGGTTTAATGAATGCTGGAGCAAATTTTCAAAGAGCTATGGATATAGACTTTGTTGGGGAAAGAGACAAGTTTGTAGTGATTTACTTAGATGATATTATAGTCTTTTCGCAATCAGATGATGAACATCTAAAACATTTGAAACAGACTTTTTCTGAAATGCAAAAAATATGGTTTATCTCTTAATCCAAAGAAGTCACATTTTGCTGTATGGGAAGGAAAATTATTGGGTCATTTAGTTTCTGCTGGTGGTATAAGGATAGATCCATAAAGGGTGAAAGCAATACTGAAGGTAAGTCTGCTAAGGAGTAAAAGGGATGTTCAATCTTTCATTGGTAAAATCAATTTTTTGCATTGGTTTATACCAAATTTTGCTGAGACTATTAAACAGATTACAACCATGCTGAAGAAGGATCAAGAAGTTAGGTGGATTACAGAAGCAAAGAACTTGTTGCAGCTGCAACTTTTCTCCCCAAGTTTCTTAAATTTTGGGCCCCTCCTTATCATTTAAAGTTGTTTGATCTCATGAGGTCTTGCTTTAACTTTGGTTGATTCTGAATATCGGATTACGGCTTGTTTTCAGAGGTCATTTGTGTTTGATTTTTGGGTTGGACTGCGGGTGTGAATTTGGAGAAGTCAAATCTTTGTCCTTTAAGGCCGCCTTTTCACAGGAAGAATGACTTTAGCTGTTGCTGAACCTTAACTGCTCAAAACACTTAAGTTTTCTTGAATCGGGCATCTTTTTATGTTGAATCAGAAGCTCCAATCCTTCTCCCTTCTGTCGTTGCGACTGCCAAAGTGGTTTGGCATCTGAAGTATAAGTTTCCCCGACTGTCGACGTGCATTGATCTTTATTCGCCTTCCACCGTTGCGGCTAGGAAATCCATTTGACTTCCGACGCCCAAACCGTGCCGAATTCCGATTGAAGCGTTTCCTGCCTGTGTCGAGTATCTTTAGCCTTCTCTTGTCCACCGTTGTGGCTAGGAAATTATTTCCACATCCGATGCCAAAGCTTTCCGACTGCTGATTTATAACCTTCCCACCCAAGGCTTAATCGAGACTCTGTCCGAATGCACCTGGCTATTTTCTTGTGGATTGACCGTTCCGAGCAGATAATTTTGATGTTTAAAATCCCATTCCAACGAATGATGCACCGTAATTGTTTTGCAGGAGGAATTCGATGGACTGTTGAAGCGACCCGGAGTGAAGGCTTGGCTTTGTCAGATCGAAACTAGCAGGGTCACAAGGAAGACAAAGCGAAAAAAAAAAGACAAAACGGCTAGAAGAGGAAGCTGAAAGGTCTGGAGAGACTGGAAAGTCACACGTTGGGGGATCCCTAACGATGGGGGGTGTAGTTTAAATACTCTAAAGATAGGACTGATGAAGGGGGCTTTTTCCTGGAAAAAATTTGTAAACTCTTTTGCTTGTAAGAGGAACTACTTCGTTTTACAGTCAGAAAGTGCAACTTTTGCCTACTGGAGAGAGCGAAATGTGGAATGTATCAATGCGACTAAATGAATAATGTTGAAGAGGAACTATTTCATTTTCAGCTGTGTTTCATTTACTGTGAGACTATTTAACTTCCTGAACCTATGTTCTTGTTGAGTGTTCTTCAGTATTTTTTGGGATGTCTTCCACTGTGAGTAATAAATGTTGTTCATAAAATAATCGGCTATCTGGTTGTTTAAATATCTGTAATTGTTCATGTGTCTTGAATGAAGTATCATCTATTGGTAACTCTTCATAATGCATGTACAAAATGTATTACTCACCAATGAATGATAACTCTGCTCCCTAGGGATAGTTTAGGTAGTTAGTTTATTTTGTGTTATGTTGTATGTGTTTTAGGTGCTTGTGAACCTTAAGACGAGAGGTAAGAACCTGCGCATCACATTGTGACTGTTCCTTGCATATTTAGCACCCTGCATTGTTAGTTAGGAACTTACACATCATACATTAAGTCAAAAGATACAAAATTCACGGTGGACCGGGCTGCAACCGGTAAAGCCTTTGTTTATTTCTTCGACCTACAGTAGCCGGACCGTAAACCGGACGGATTCCCTATACCAAATAGTCAATGGGCTAGTTGGGAACGTTGATTGGGGAGAATCCCTTACTGTTGTCGCCTGCGATTTTCGGGGCCCCAATAGTTTTGGCACTAGAAGGAGGGCCGCCGGTGTATGGCTGGCCGAGGAAACCTGTTTTCCCGAGAATATTCCACCGGTAACAAGTCTGAAAGCAGTGGGTTTCATAGTCCAATTCCGGAAGAAAGAGAACATCTATATTCTGTTGACAACGAAATTGTTAGTGATCTAAGAATACACACCAGGGAATATGTAAAGAAGATTGGAGGATTGCCAATCATCCCTGAATTGCCCAGAAGAGAGTATAAAAAGAAGGATCGTCCTGAAGCGGAAGGCTCAATGTTGGTTGGAGACTGGGAAGAGCTTGTAGAAATAGCCTTACAGAAAGTCATGCTACCTTTGAACCAAGAAGGCCTAGAAACCCCTCATAGTTCTCCTGCTTACACTCCAGCTGGTTCACCTCCTCACTCTCCACCCAGACTCATGGCTGGCATGAACGCATATCAACCACCTAACCCGCTAAATCCGCCACCTGTATGGAGAGCCAGATCACCCTTAAACCTGACCCCTCCGTTACATGATTTTCCTCAATCCTTTGAAAAGTTACTGCCTAAATTTGACCCCAATGAGAAGATACTAGTAGATGATCATATGCAGAGTTTTTACTTGGAAATAGAAGGATTGAGGGCTGGGGAGCATGAAGATGTAGTCTGCAGACTATTCCCGCATACCCTTAAAGGAGCTACAGCATCATGGTACTTTGGGTTTCCTGCTAACTCTATCCCTGATTGGGATACCTTCGAAAGAATTTTCAGAAGTAAGTATGCAACTCAGAAAACTCATGCGGCTCTCATGAAAGGGCTGTGCACATTGAAGAAAGAAAGAAAAGAAAAAGTGCACAATTTCACTCAAAGGTTTGCAGCATATCTCAAGAATTTCTCTGAAACAGATAGACCTTCAGACAAAGTTCTGATTGAATACTATACTTCAGCTTTAGGTCCTGATTTGGCCATGTTTGCCAAAGGTAGGGCCAAACCTACCTTGACAAAAACTTATGAAGAAGAAGAAGTGGTGGAAGCTGAAAGAGAAAGCATTGAAGACTATCCAGAACAGTCTGGAGAGAAAGGAACAGGAAGAAAATCCTTATTGTTCACTAATCCTAAAGAAGAAAAGTCCGCAGATTTGGAAAATATGGCCAAAATGATGCAGAAGCTTTCCAATAAAATCATAGATATGGAGAAAGAAAAGGAAGCACAAAATTTTTATAAGCCATATTATAAGAAAAGAGAGGATAACCACCAGTCTCAACCTCCTCTGCACAATATTGCATCTATGAATTTAACAGAGGTAGGCTTGGATAATTTTTGCACATTCCACCAACAACCACACTCTGAGAAGAATTGTCCGCAGTGGATAAATTCGATGACGTTGGTCATGAATCAGCTGTTAGATTCAAGATTCACAGAAGAGGGAAATGAAGAAGGAAAGGAAAACACTACCTCTACGTCTACTAAAGAACAGGAAGAGGAAACCATGGCTTTATGGAATTCTGTCTCACTATTTGATGCTGAAGAAGAAAAGACTCACGGATGTAAAGACGTTATGGAAACCAACATAGCCACAAGGAGCCAAGGGACGGTTAAGGAAGACAGTCTTATACTCCCAAAGATTAAGAGGCTGTAGAGAAATGTTAAGAAGAGATTTCAAGACAAATATTTGGCTGATAAAATTCCAGAGATCACTGTCACAAGCCAAGATCCTAGGCAAATTGATGCATAGGCCAAGCCTAGTGAAGAAAATGCTGGAAAACCCCATCCCATTGAACAGCAGATGGATTATGACATTGTGGAGGATTTAAAGAAGATAAAGGCGAATGTTCCACTATTCGAGATGTGCAAAGTGCCGTAGCAAAAAGAAAGGCTGTTGAGAGCCCTTGAAACATCAGATGAGAAGACACCCACTAACAATCAACCAGAAGAAGAAGAAGAGATTGGAGAAAACAGCAGTGGAGGTAAATCCAAGCACAAGCATCCACCTTTTCTCCTTACTTTTGAAATATTTAACTACAATGTACATAATTGCTTGGTAGATTCAGGGGCAACTGTTAATGTCATGCCGATATCTGTCTGTAAAAGAATCAATGGGCATCCTAAGCCATCCCTATGGAGAGTAGTTCAGTTGGACAGGACAAATGTGAAGGTAATTGGTGAGATGGAAGATGTCCTCATCCGTCTGGCTTCAAATGATAAAGTATGCCAGGTCATTAATATTGTGGTGGCTGATATACCAGATGCGTACGGCCTTATCCTGAGCAGATATTGGTTGGCCAAACTTAATGGATATTTCACTTCTGATTGGTCACATCTGTGGTTGCTGTACAAAGGAAGTCCGAACCAGATTAAGATTTTGAGGGAGCCTCACATGAAGTACAATGTTACTCGACTTGAAGAGAAGAATGAACCTGTAGATTCTGTCTTGGGAAACTATTTTATTGAATTGGAACTAGGTAATTACCAAGCAGAGGAAGCCAACAACACATCTGATACCCAGCCTGATCTCCTTCGATTTTCACAGGCTGATGAGATTGACTGTAAAATAGTAGATTTAGCAGTAGGAGTAGATTCATTTTCAGTAGTTAGTAATTTTTGGACTTTATTTTTTGATGGCTCTAAGACATTAGAAGGGTCAGGGGATGGTTGTGTCCTGATTGACCCATAGAAGAATAAACATTCCCTTTCATGTAGATTAGAGTTTGAGTGTACTAATAATACAGTTGAGTACGAAGCACTGGTGCAGGGACTAAAGAAGGCAATTGAATTAAAGGTAAGTAATCTAAAAGTTTTTGGGGATTCTGAAATTATTGTGAAACAAGTATGGAATCAGATACATTGTGTTTCTCCTCACTTAAAAGCTTACCAGAATGAGGTATGGGATTTGCTGAAATATTTTAATGCGTTTAACATTATTTCAATTCCAAGAATAAAAAACGCAGCTGCTGATCTGTTGGCCACATTAGCCGCTAGACTCATACCCACTAATAATCGATGTTCTGTGAAACTGCTTTTTAGGCCCTCTATACCTGATATGATTACGAACCTACGAGTGTTCGATGAAGACCAGCAGATCATAGAATGTTTAACGAATGATGAGGTGTTTAAAGGAGAGATCATAGACGATGAAGAGCATCAAGCTGAGATGAAATACGATAATTTCATTCCTAAAGGAGTCAGAACGTTGGAAAAAATGTTCGATTTAAATGAAAAATTCAGAAGACCACCCAACATGAAGACTCACAGCTCATCTTTGTAGTTTGAGTTGATTAATTTAGGGACTGAAACAAATCCTAAGTTTGTAAATCTTGGCAAATTCTATTTGCCAACAGAAAGAGACAAATTCATCAGTCTATTCAAACAATATAAAGATGTTTTTGCATGGACGTACGAAGACTTAAAAACGTATGATACCAGCATCATCAAGCATGTCGTTCCCATTAAAGCAAGCGTCAAGCCATATCAGCAACCGTTGAGGAAAATGCATCTGAAATTGGAACCGTTGATTCAAAGTGAAGTGAAGAAGTTGTTGGACGCAAGAATCATCTTCAAAGTCAGGCACTCTGAGTGGGTATCAAATCTGGTACCAGTAACAAAAAATTCTGGAGAAATCAGACTCTGCGTGGATTTCAGGAACTTAAACTGTGCATCAGATAAAGATAACTATCCTGTGCCACCCATGGAGCAGCTGCTACAGATGGTGTCAGGTTCTAAACTGTTTTCATTATTAGATGGTTTCTCTGGCTACAATCAAGTATTAGTAGCCGAAGAAGACAGATTAAAGACAACGTTCAGAACTAAATGGGGAACCTTTGCCTATAGAAGGATGCCTTTTGGGCTGATTAATGTTGGAGCAACATTTCAGAGGGCTATGGACATAGATTTCCACGGATTGATTGGACAAAGCGCTGTGGTGTACCTTGAATACATTACAATATTCTCAAAGAAAAGAGAAGAGCATGTGTTTCACTTAAAGCAAATTTTCGAACGCTGTCAAAAATATGGCATTTCCCTCAATCCTAAAAAGTGTGTGTTCGCTGTCACAGAGGGAAAGTTGCTAGGTCACATAGTTTCAAAGACAGGAATTTCTATTGATCCAGAAAGAGTCAAAGCCATTGAGCAAATCCCCTTACCCCATAATAAGAAAGGGATGCAGTCTTTTATGGGCACTATAAACTTTGTGTGAATATTTGTCCCTGATTTTGCTCAGATTGTTAAGCCACTACAGCAGATGGTGAAACAAAATGCCCAATTTAAGTGGATTGAAATTGAAAAGAATGCTTTCAGTAAAATCAAGACTGCTGTTGCACATGCGCCCTCCCTGAAAATCCCATACTTTGATGGAGACTTTATTTTGTATACATTTGCATCTGATGATTCACTGGAAGCTGTGCTCACCCAGAAGGAAGAAGGGGGGGATGAATTCCCAATCTCCTTTATGAGTACTGGTCTACAAGGGGCTGAATTGAACCACCCAGCCGTTGATAAGCAAGCTTATGTAGTATTTAAGGCAGTGAAGCAATTCAGGCCTTATATATTAAAAAATCGAACCAAGGTAATAGTCCCCTACCCAACTGTAAGATCCCTTCGCATACAGAAAGAGTTAGGAGAAAGAAGGGGCAAATGGGTAACAGCTCTTCAAGAATACGACCTCGAATTCAGGCCAACTTCTATAGTGAAAGGTCAAGGGTTGTGCAAATTGATAACTAAAAGTGGGAACAATGAAGAACAAGCCTGGGAGGATGAGGCCGAGTTACATGTAATGGATGTATGTCCTTTATTCACTGCTCCTGAGTCTTGGTATAGAGACCTCGTGCATTACCTGCAGGCAGGGCTGTTACCAGAACATTAGAATTCCAAGCAAAGAAGAGAACTACGTCTTAAATCAGCATCTTATCAAATTGTTAAAGGGGTATTGTTCAGAAAGAATTATGACGGGGTTCTTCTCAGATGCCTGGAAAAGGAATATGCGAAGAAAGTAATGACAGAGTTGCATGACGGGCCTGCTGGGGGACACTATTCAGGAGATACTACAGCCCACAAAATACTCAAGGCAGGTTATTATTGGCATACACTCTTTAAATATGCACATGCACATGCCAGGAGATGTGACATTTGCCAAAGGTGTGGTGGGAGACAACCTAAAGCAGCAGCACCCCTAAAGCATGTGATGATCACAGAACCATTCGAGCAATGGGGGTTGGATATTATTGGAGAAATAAAATCGAATTCTTCTCTCCAACACAAGTACATTCCACTATTATTTCACCACTACAGATTATTTCACTTGCTGGGTCGAAGCTATTCCGCTGCGCAAGATAAATGAAGACGAAGTCCTCAGCTTCTTACAAGACCACATCATGACCAGGTTTGGAGTTCCAATTTTGTTAGTTTTTGATAATGCTAAATACTTTTCATCAATTAAATTAACTGCTTTTGCTCATGATAAAGGAATAAAATTGCATTATTCTGCTAGCTACTATCCACAAGGGAATGGCCTGGCTGAATCCTCTAATAAAAACCTGATTAGAATCCTAAAGAAGACTTTAATAGAAAACCAAAGGAGTTGGCACTCAGCGCTTCTGAACGCCCTGTGGGCCGATAGAGTCACCCCCAAGTCTGCAATAGGAGTGTCACCTTATACCCTTGTCTATGGTAAAGAAGCCATCCTTCCTCCCAATATCATGCTACCATCTTCCATACTAGCTCAAGAGTCTAGGGGGTCTGATGATGAAGTTTTACATATAAGAATATATAATCTCCTGAAAGCAGAAGAAGCTAGATCTAAAGCCAAAGAACGCTTTAAACAACAACAAGAGTGAGTTAAGAGATGGTTTGATAAGCACAAAGCTGGGACAAAATACTTTGAAGTAGGAGACTTAGTCCTCAAATGGGACCACCCCCATGATGAGAAGGGAAAGCATACCAAATTCCAGCAGTTGTGGGTAGGCCCCTTTCAGATTGCATCCAAGCTTGGTCCTTATACTTACAAATTGCAAGATCTGCAGGGGTGGGAGGAGAACCTACCAGTAAATGGTTTGGTTCTCAAGCCTTATTTTTCCTGAGTTGTTTGATTTCTTCTGTCTTGTGTATAAAAGATCCGTTTGGTAGTCTTTTGAGTCATGTTTTTCAGTTTGCTTTAGTTTGATTTTTTCTTGTTTTCAATAAAGGGGACAAACCTGTGGTTGCATGGGGAACATCAGAATTTTTGGGAGTGATAAACAATTTAGTGATCAGACTGTGGGTTGCTATTTATATTTAAGATTTTCTTCCAGTTTAGTCATTTTCTCAAATAATTCTGTGTGCATTGAAGTCCTGCTTAATCCCTATGTAATAAACCGGATTCAGAGAGTCTGGAATGCTATGTTGGGGCTCCATCCACGTCACACTTAAATGTCTAGGGGATGACAGCAGAGGACCCATGGAAAGAAGCAAGGTAAACAGTATATTAAATATAAATGATCCCATGCCAAGAAACGAATGCCAAAAGGCAGATAAGAATCAAATAACTCATATGAAAAGCATCATACATCAAAGCAGATGCTGAATCATAAGTACTAAACTGCCGAGAGATCCTCTCCGTCCGTGAGCTTAAACTTGAAGTACATCACTCACACAAAAAGACACTATGGGATAGAGGATCCTGAATCAAAATTCAGTAAGAAAGGCATGTAAGCAAACTCATATGAAAAGGGACAAAAGTCCAAAAGCACAAGAAAAAGTGTTAAAATGGCATGGGAATGCGGAACAAACAAATATTTCTGTTTACCATATGCTACAATCCTGTGGTGTCCAAATTTATCAGCCACCTGAAGACAAAGGTAAAAATGAAACTCATCCTCTGGCCTCAGCATAGTGATCTGGACTTAACGATTCTGGTTCCCACTCTCCCTAATTGGACTGTCATCAATGATTAAGGGTACACACTTCTGTCATTTGAGAAATCCATATGGCTGGAAGAATTCAATAAAATGCATTTGTTGAGCAGTCTGTCATTCAAAGATTAATCTCCCAGAGATCTAGGTTCACCAGGTAATCGCTAGTTGTTGCAGCTGCAACTTTTCTCCCCAAGTTTCTTAAATTTTGGGCCCCTCCTTATCATTTAAAGTTGTTTGATCTCATGAGGTCTTGCTTTAACTTTGGTTGATTCTGAATGTCGGATTACGGCTTGTTTTCAGAGGTCGTTTGTGTTTGATTTTTGGGTTGGACCATGGGTGTGAATTTGGAGAAGTCAAATCTTTGTCCTTTAAGGCCTCCTTTTCGCAGGAAGAACGACTTTAGCTGTTGCTAATCCTTAACTATTCAAAACACTTAAGTTTTCTTGAATCGGGCGTCTTTTTATGTTGAATCGAAAGCTCCAATCCTTCTCCCTTCTGCCGTTGCGGCTGCCAAAGTGGTTTGGCGTCCGAAGTCTAAGTTTCCCCGACTGCCGACGTGCATTGATCTTTATTCACCTTTCGCTGTTGCGGCTAGGAAATCCATTTGAATTCCGATGCCCAAACTGTGCCGACTTCCGATTGAAGCGTTTCCCGCCTGCGTCGAGTATCTTTAGCCTTCTCTTGTCCACCGTTGTAGCCAGGAAAGTCTTTCCACGTCCGATGCCAAAGCTTGTTGACCGCCGATTTATAACCTTCCCACCCAATTCTTAATCGAGACTCTATTCGGATGCACCTGGCTATTTTCTTGTGGATTGACCGTTCCGAGCAGATAATTTTGATGTTTAAAATCCCATTCCAATGAATGATGCACCGTAATTGTTTTGCAGGAGGAATTCGATGGACTGTTGAAGCGACCCAGAGTGAAGGCTTAGCTTGGTCAGATCGAAACCAGCAGGGTCACAAGGAAGACAAAGTGAAAAAAAAAGACAAAATGGCCAGAAGAGGAAGCTGAAAGGTATGGAGAGACTGGAAAGTCACACGTTGGGGGATCCCTAACGATGGGGAGTGTAGTTTAAATACTGTAAAGATAGGACTGATGAAGGGGGATTTTTCCCGGAAAAAATTTGTAAACTCTTTTGCTTGTAAGAGAAACTACTTCGTTTTACAGTCAAAAAGTGCAACTTTTGCCTGCTGGAGAGAGCGAAATGTGGAATGTATCAATGCGACTAAATGAATAATGTTGAAGAGGAACTATTTCATTTTCAGCTGTGTTTCATTTACTGTGAGAGTATTTAACTTCCTGAACCTATGTTCTTGTTGAGTATTCTTCAGTATTTTTTGGTATGTCTTCCACTGTGAGTAATAAATGTTGTTCATAAAATAATCGGCTATCTGGTTGTTTAAATATCTATAATTGTTCATGTGTCTTGAATGAAGTATCAGCTATCTGTAACTCTTCATAATGCATGTACAAAATGTATTACTCACCAATGAATGATAACTCTGCTCCCTAGGCATAGTTTAGGTAGTTAGTTTATTTTTTGTTATGTTGTATGTGTTTTGGGTGCTTGTGAACCTTAAGACGAGAGGTAAGAACCTGCGCATCACATTGTGACTGTTCCTTGCATCTTTAGCACCCTGCATTGTTAGTTAGGCACTTGCACATCATACATTAAGTCAAAAAATACAAAATTCACGGTGGACCGGGCCGTAACCGGTAAAGCCTTTGTTTATTTCTTCGACCTACAATAGCCGGACCGTAAACCGGACGGATTCCCTATACCAAATAGTCAATGGGCTAGTTGGGAACATTAATTGGGGAGAATCCCTTACTGTTGTCGCCTGCGATTTTCGGGGTCCCAAAAGAACTCATTTGAAGAAATTAAGATGGCTCTTACTGAAGCTCTAGTATTAGTAAGTCCAGATTTTACAAAGGAATTTCTAACATTTTCTTTTGCATCTGAAGATACATTGGCTGCTGTTTTATTACAGAAGAATAAGGATGGTCTTGAACAACCGATTGCATTCTTTAGCAAAACTCTCAGAGATTCTGAATTAAAATACAACATCTTAGAAAAATAGGCTTACTCTTTGGTAAAAGCTTTGAAATTTTTCAGAATCTATGTCTTGCACTCCAAAGTTATTGCATATGTGCCTAATGCCACCATAAAAGATGTTTTGACTCAGCCTAACAGTGAGGGGAAAAGAGAAAAGTGGATTGCTAAAATTATGGAGTATGATGTGGATATCAGACCTACAAAGCTAGCAAAGGAACAAGGTTTAGCTCGGCTATTTGCTGAATCAAATTGCCAAGCTTTAAGATTGCATTTGATGGTAGAGCATCCAGCACAGGAAGGAAATCAAGCAGAGCTGGAGAAAGAGAAGATTATGGATTTCTATTCAGCATCCACATGGTATGCAGACATTGTATATTTTCTGTTGTATTTGCAATGTCCTGAACACTTAGATAAAAAAAGCTGCTAGGTCTTTGAAGTTAAAAACTACTAAGTACTGTTTGGTAAAGCAGCGACTGTTTTGGAAAGATCCAGGGGGTATCCTACTCAGATGCTTAGATAAACCTGAAATTGAAGGAGTAATTTCTAAATCTCATGAAGGTGCTTGTGGAGGTCATAATTATTGGAAGGAAACAGCATATAAAATTCTAAGAGCTGAATACTATTAGCCCTCTTTATTTTTAGACGTATATCTGCAGGTAAGAGCATGTATCCCTTGTCATAAATTTGCTGGTAAACAAAAGTTGCTATCATTACCTTTAAAACCAATTGTAGTAAGTGCCCCTTTTTAGCAGTGGGGTCTGGACTTTATAGGAGAGATAAATCCATCTTCCTCAGGACAACATAAGTGGATTTTGACTGCAACAGATTTCTTTACTAAGTGGGTGGAATCTATCCCCACAAGGAATGCCACAGATAAGGTGATTATAGATTTTATTGAAGAAAATATTCTTAGTATATTCGGGTGTCCACAGAGAATATTAACAGATAATGCAAAAGCTTTTAATTCTAAGGCAATAGGGGCATTTTGTGAAAAGAATGGCATCTTGTTGAAACATTCAGCTCCTTACTATCCTCAAGGTAATGGTTTAGCTGAGTCCTCAAATAAAAATATCATTCAAAGTATCAGAAAATTGCTGAAGCATAATAAAAGATCATGGGATTCTATGCTAAAGTACGAATTATGGACAGACAGAATAATAGTTAAACAAGCAATTGGAACTTCTCCTTTCCAATTAGTATATGGTACAGATGCAGTTTTTCCTGTTCAATTGGGTATCGCAGTGATGAATTTTTTTCAGGACTGTTAGGAAGAACCTAATGATATGCAGAAAAGGATTTATGCAATGATAGAGTTGCAGCAGAATCGAGAAAAAGTGGAAGAAAAGGAATAGCTATACAGGTTGAATATTAAAGAAATATTTGACAGGAAGATCAAAGATAATACCTTTTCAATAGGAGACATGGTTTTGAGATGGGATGCAAGGAAGGAGAAAAAAGGGAAACATGGGAAGTTTGATAAAAATTGGTTTGGTCCTTTCCTAGTATCTAATTTTTTGGAAAACAATACTTTTGTTCTACAAACCTTGGAGGGTGAGGAATTGTCAAATCTAGTTAATGGATGATTCCTCCATCATTTTTATAGTTTTTGAAAGGGATTTTAGTTTTCATTGTATATACCGGTGTGAGTAAAAAAAGTAAGGACTCCATAACCCAATGGAAATTTTCAGATTAGCAGGTAGCAATACAGAAGGCACTGGTCTACAGGTTCTTGAAGCCTCACAAGGCAGACTTCATCCCGCAGCATGAGCCAGATGTTAGGTCATGTTTTTGTCTTCCATTGTTTTCATGCTTTTATTCATATTTTGAACCTTGCTTTTACTTTCTGTTTCTATAACATTTTGTTGATAGGGTCAGTTTTAATTTTAAACTTTTAATTCTCATGATTTTTTATTTCTTAGCTTAGTTTTACAAGTTTTGCTTTGATTTTATAATTGAAGGGTTTTATAAGGAATATATGGATTAAAAAGTTTTATAAATAGCATTATAGGTTAAATTTAGACCCCTAAACCAAGTGCAAACTCTTATTATTGGCTTAATATTGTGAAATCATTAAATTGGACTTTCTTGTAGCGCAATGCAAAACAGATGCACTGGAGCGCTACAGGAAAATCGCGCGAGCTAAAAACATCATTTTTCCGTCCAATTTCTTCGGGATTCACACACTTGAGGTGTCAATGACATTGTATGATGCATTTGATATGTGTCTTCTACAGTTTAATCACTGAAGTAGATGGATTATCATCATAAGGGTGAGATCGTGGTGATTTCATGCAGAGCAGGTATAATGATGACAGTGGAGTATAATGAGACAAAGCTATTTGGGAGTATGTTTTTTATCTGAAGGACATGAAGAATCAGTGAAGATCGTGGTGAGAAGATAGTGCTGAGAAGTCAGGATTTTGTAACTGAATGAGAAATTAGGGCTTTTAGCAGCTACTGGTTGGAGTGGTCTAAGCGGTTGGAGACAGGGGGATCATATAATTCGACACTTGACCATTAAAATAACTATATTCCAGCACTCAAATTGGTCTTCTTAATAGGTATCCCATGTGCCATTGCTAGGGTTTTCTAAATTTGGGGCTTTTCTGAAGAAATCACTAATGACAAATTCGAAGGCAGAATACTAGTTTTTCACTTAATACATTTTAAATGATGAATTATTAACCAATACATTCAAAGTATTCATCATTTAAACAATAGAATTCATAGCAGATCTTGTTGGAGTTTCCTGAATTGTATTTTAGGTCAGTCTATTGAGATTTGAAGACATTTAAACTGTGGTATATCGACAGAAGCTGTTTATCCATAGTAAATATGAAAACGAGTGGGAAAACAAATAGGGCAGAGCCCTCTGACCTAAGATGGGTGAAGAATTTTCCACAATGTGCACAATTATTTTTAGATGTAGGATGGTTAACATTCTTTAATAAAATTGAAGGTTATCATGCTGAAGTGTCATACAAAGTTGCTCAATGTCTAGACAAAGACATAGTGTCTTTCGACAGCTTAAAGTTCAAATTGACTAAAAAATTAATAGCTAAGGCAACAGGGATATTGGACAAGGGAGAGTTATGGTTTAAAAAGGTTCCATTCACCTTCAATGCTCAAAATTACTTGCTTCCTGGTGTGATTGCAGATTGGGGAAAAGGTGTTCCAATCCATAACTTTAAACCTGATTGGATTGAGCCCATTAAAGTCTTGCCGAGTTATGTTACCTATGAGGGTAGATATGCTTTTATTTTCAAATATCACTTTAGGTTTCTTCAGCATCTTAGTGATGAGTCCAAAATGAACTAACCTTTCTTCTTTCTGAAAAGTCTACAAAAGATGTCATGCAGAGTTAGAGAGCACCAAGATCATACAAAGCAATCTGTTTTCCATCATGGACTCATCAAGCTTATCATAAGCACTGTCTTACAGAATAGAGGGAAGACTTAGGAGCATTTCATTTTTTGGTCAAGTTTTAAAACTGATCAAGAGGGACAGTCTCACAGAAGATAAGCAAAAAAAGGGAAGACTTTGATTAAGAAGCCCAGGAAAAAGGTAACAGTGAAGGATGAAGAGAAGGTTAAACTAGAAGAAGCTTCAAACCATGAAAATAAAAACTCTGAATTTGAACAACAAGTTAATGATAATGAAAGAAAGACTTTACAGTCAAAAATTAAGGAAGCTGATCCTGTTGAAGATGTTGTACATGCAGAGACAATTCAAGATGTAAAAAAAGATATTGAAGTGCAAAAGCAAAACCCTATCACAGTTCTATTAGAGGAAGATGATTAATACTTATTTGATGATGATAAAATTCCTGTTAAAAATGTAGCTAGGGTTTCTGCTGAGCAAAATATTCACACTCATTGTAATGAGGAAGCATGTTCAAACAGAAAGAAAATGAAAGTTGCTGAGTTTTCCTCAATTACTCATCAACGAAAGACTCTCAATATGTTGGGAGAGATTGCTGCAGTATGGAGACCTAAAACAAGACCTAAAAATAAACTTATACTAAACATGAAAAACCTACTAAATCCCAAATTCGCTAAAGAAAAAGTGACAATGATAGAGGATTCATCATCTGAAGACAAATTGGATGATGATAAAGATGAAAATAAGGGTAAAAATCCAATTGAATAAAAAAGAGAGTCTGTCATGACTGATACAAGATATTTGATATATTTCTGGATATTCGAAATCAAATGTTGCAAGAGCAGCAACAAAGTGAGGTAAAGAGTTCTTGCTTAGAGAAGAAGGAGATGGTAGAAGAAAAAGTTCCATGCAAAGCTAAAAGTGTAGAACATCTATGGTTTCCTAGAATATCCACAGAACTTATGGAAGAGGATGAAGAAATTTATAGGAGACTAAACATCCCATGGATATTAGATGAGATGCAAACAACAACAGGGGACACATGTATTGATTCAGAAAAAGAAAATCCTACAAAGAAGTATAAAGAAATACAAGTACCAGATTGAGTATACGCATGAAACTAATGATAGGCTAGTTACAGCAAACATGAAACTTAGAGAATATTTGGAGGAAGTAAACAACCATTATTAGGAGTTGATCACAGTTTCAAGAGAAGCATTGAAAAGGAAAAGGAAAACAAAAAGTCAATTCACAGTGTTAAAGAAAACCATCCAAGACCTGCAACAACATAATGAAGAGGTCACAGGGAAGATTGCAGACATGGAGACAGATCAATTGAAGGCAAGAATGAAAGCTCAAGCCTTGGAAGGAATTGCTTTATTGGCTGAAGCAGCTAAAGATTTGTGAAATTTAGTCAAGAAAGTTAGTTATTAGTTAAGTTTGAAAAATTATTTTATTTTTTGTAAAGATGTTTTAAATTGAACTATTCGATAGGTGGTCTTAAAAGAAGTTATAATTTAGTTATCTAACTGATTTTGAAAGTAAGATAAATGTAAGTCTGAAAGAAGACAATGGGTTTGATTTTTTACTGACAAGGGGAGGTCATCAGGCTGGTTTATGAGCTAAGTAAAGACTCTTATGTGTATTTTGAGGACTGAATTATGAAATATATGCAATATATGCCCTTCATTTTATTGTTTGGTTTCATTTATAACTTGTGTTAGTTACTCAACTAGTATATTCATTGCTTGTTTAATGTTTTTATTCTTGGAATGCTTGCCAACTGTGGGTGAAATTCGGTATTGTGTTTTCTGTTGGATTATGGTTTATATGTTATGCATCTCAGCAAATCAATGCTCATGATTTAGTGTTTACTTTTTTTTTATGAATGTTTTCTCTCTTGTCTTCAAATTGCTCAACCAAAAAACCCTAGAAACCCTATTTTACTTTATTGAGATTATTGAGATTGTGTTGGCTTGTTCTCTTGTAGTCTGGGAACAATTTCTGGCACTAACACTCTCCTTTAAAGATTCACAAATTTAATATGATTATGTACTTTTTTAGAGGTTATTTAAATAATATTTTCATAAATTCACTTTTATTTATATTTTAAACATAGACTGCCGATTATTTTAAACTAGATGACGACAAGGACAACTTTGAATGCAACTATTTTATCCGGAATCTCTCCTCGAACATAATTTCTATCAAGTAACTAATATTTTTTCAACCCCTGAAGATCATACAATGACTAAACATTGCACTGTAGCATTTAGAATTTCCTTATGCAAGGATTATTGAGTTTCTCCAATGTAGCATGGAAACATAAATGTGATTCTCAGAACTGGTTTATTTAAAAGAAAAATAAGGGCATGTTCCTACACACAATTGTGGTAAATTAAAGTGTGTTGTAGTTGCAATATGATAGGAATCATGTACAATTTTTTTTATGAGAATATGGAAAATGTTGTATTCATCTCGTTTTTCGAAGTGTGCCCTCGCAATTAATTTCTGTGCTTTTTATTTATGTTTACTGCTACCTGCTTCTTCCATACTGTCAAGCTTGTGCTAGTTGTGTTTACAACCAGAACTTGATGATAGCGTTGAAATTTCACAAGCCATAATTAACCTCTAAAATGTTAAAAAAGAATAATGTAGGTGGAAAACTGGCGGGTGATATAAAGTCTCACCAAAAGGCCTCATTATTCTAGCCTTTTTTATATTAAAACCAGTCAAAATGTGGCCTGAAAATTGTTGTTTCTACAATTTTACATTTTCAGCAATCACAAATTGAAATATTAAACAAAATTCCATGTTTTGAAACTACCCAGGTCATCGAAAACATAATTTGAGCAACGAAAACTGCACTTTCAGCAATTCTTTTATGCCAGATTCAAGCAAATACAGGGTGTTTTGGTGCACTTTCAACAATTCTTTTTATGCTATATTGAGGTGAATAAATGGTGTTTTGGTTGCTCCATATTGGTATATTGGTTATGGTATACGAGGAATAAAACAATGGAGAAATCATGCTAAACAACAAAATAATTTTCATGCCACATACATTTTTTTCTGCTCAAGTTTCTAACATGTCTAAAACTATGTTGGGTGGAGCTGAAAAATGCTTGCTATCCCTTTTTGAGAAGTGTCAACATCAAGTGTGAGAGTAAAAGTTCCAAGAGAAATTTCTTCAGTTTTTTTTATTAAAAAATGAATTTGATTTTAAGAAACCTCCCCATCCCAGCTTGCAATTTATAACATTCATAATTACATCCTATTATTAATTATGTGGTTCTCTTATGATAAATAAGAAAATAAATTGCTTTGTTTGAGATCATGAAACAATAGCTCGTTCCAAAAGTTGCAGGAAGAACAAAATTTTGCTTTAGAGCAGATTGGAAATTTTTCTTTAGAACAGTTTGGTAATGATAATATAATTGATTCTAAACATTGCAGGGATAACAAGTTTCTGGTTTAGAATGACTAACTGTCACAACACAATATCTTAGAAAAGTCCTCTAGTCTATAACTTTGAACAAATTTATAATTAACCTATGTAAATTGTAGTAGATATTGTTGGTTTTAACTGATTAAGGGTTTCAATTGAAATGGTCGGGTAGATTAAGAGAAAGGATATGTTGAGCAGATTATGTGCATTAGCATTGTTTAGAACTCTTCATCAGTAGATTATGTGCATCAACATTGTTTAGAACTCTTCATCAGCAGATTATGTGCATCATGCTTGATGCCACTATACATATTATGTACATCATGCACGGTGCCACTGTACAGGACATAAAGTAGCAACAAATAAATGAGTTTTGGAATTCTGTAGATTTGAAACTTATGTTGTTTTATGACAAAATGCGTTTTGGAATTTTATATATTTGAAACTTATATTGTTTTATGACAATAAGTTGTATAGAATTTTACCCTTTTTGTTGTGGGCTTAAGCTGGGAAGAATAGGGGGGCTAGTGCAATCAGCTATAGTTAATTTATCATTGTAGTTATCTATTGTATAAGATGGTTTTCTTCACAAATATATTCTGGAACAATTATTATTCCACATGGCCTTATAATATATTTGGAAATGTACTGCAAAATATGTTGATCCTCTCGGTGTTGCTTTGCACCTCTTGGTGCAAATGCTAGTATATTTTAACCTAATACAACTAGGGTCCAAATACGTCACGCTGGTAATTCTTTTAATGGTTGTCAGACATAAGGGACTCATTTTGTACTAAACCAACAAATTAATCAAACACAAGGGTATTTATTCGGAGGATTGAGCACGGGAGTTGGCTAGGCTCCCCATAGGTGTGCAGAACCCATGTGATATTCCCTCTCCTTGATCCTATGATATTGATGACTCTCTTTCTATTAATGTTTTTTAGGGGCAGTTTACAAGTTAAAAGAATATTGTAATCCTTCGATTAACATAGAATATAATTGTATATCTTAAAAAGATATGACTTCGTAAATTTTAGGATTGTCTTCAATTCTATACTAAGTTGACATAAGAATAACTACAAGTCAACATATACTTTAATTTCATTTATCATTCATGCTTTTCATATGTTAATGTGGATATTAGGTAAGATGTCTATACCAAAAATAAATTAATGGTTTCCTTTAAAATTTAGTGGCTAGTTCAAAGTTACCTAAAGATTAAACAAAGTAGTTAATTTTTCCTATATCATTGGTGTTATAGCAATAGCTATTAGCAACTACGGTGACATTGCCACCTTGTCGGTCTTATTGATTAATTTCTAGTGCAAATTCACAAGTTTCATGTATGAAAATTATTATATTGAATGCACATAATGTATGAGGACACTAACTGTAACATCCTTTTGTAGTCCAAGGTTCTAAAAAGATTCTAGAGAAAGTGCCTGAAGGAACAAACAAGAAATCGGTGTCTGTAGACACCACCATGACATGCTTAAGAAATTATTTATCCTTAATATTTGATTTATTTGTCGTTTAATAAACCCTTATACATTTATTTTATCAATATAGGTGCATAAGCTTGTGAAATTTCGACACCGTATGTGCAAAAAGACTAACTTATCCCTGGCTTTCTTGACTTCAGAAAATCAAAACTATGCATCAACCAAATTCAAAGTCACAGTTGCTCAATCTCTAATCCAAATGAAAGGAACTTATATTCTTATGGATTCTTAACAAATTGGGAATTAAGATAATGATCACCCCTCTAACCACTGATGAATTAGTTCTTTCATGGAAACTTTGCATACTCTGATACAATGGTGTCTACTCTTAGTACGACTTCAGAAAAGAAACTTAAACTCAGGCCATGAAATCAGAGAGCAGTTTCTCTCATTCACAAAAATAAAGGACTAGATTAATTTAAAACAGACAAACAAAATCATCATAATTTATTTCACCATCTCTTACCACAAGTATTAAGGTACCAAATAGGAAAAATGCAATCTTTCATTCTACTCTTTCAAGCACATAATGGTTCCTAAATTTGTATAGATCATGGTTGCTTTCAATAATGAATAATTCTAAATAAACCCATATCATGCAACTACATCAATTATTCATAAACTAGTAAATCAATCTAAAGTATAAGATCTCATTTTTTTCTTATTCCAGTTGAGAGTGATGATATCTTCTTTGAAGCCTTGGGAGAATTTATATATGGGTAATCCTCCCACCATATAAACTGTCATTCTCAACATCATTTCTATTGGTTGTTGTGGAAGGTTTATTTCCACCATGATTTCTCTCTGGATAGAATATTGGCACCCAATTCCCTATTCATCAAGGTAGGTCCTTTGATCCATAGCCCCCCTTTCTTGGGTCATTAGAAAAGGAAAAGGGAGGAGGCATAAACAACAATTTGATTAAATAGTTAATCTTTTGTGAATATTGAGCCATTCATATTTACATTTTAATGGAATTCCTAGATGTTGGAAAGTGTTTTATTTCAATTCTTCCCAATTTATGGGTTGGTATGTTTCACGCACACTTTTATTAATGACCCCCCTCAAAGGCCTCTAGAAAATAGTTGAGAATTACTTTAAACATATTGGTTGTTATCAAGTATAAACCCTTAGAGGCGTGTGTCATTTGAAAACATGGATCTAATTTATAGTGTTTACTTTGGATAATCGAAATTCTAGGGAGCGACCATTATTTGTTATTGCACAATATCCAAGGAGAATTCCCATACTTTGTCAATATATAAGGATGAAAATAAATGGAGAGAGTTGAAAAATATTTCCTCAACTCCACTAATACTTTGAAGGAGGTTTTCCTACCATTAATCAACAGGGATTTCATGGGTCTACCTACATAAACCTCAATTCATTATATACATTTTTTGAAATCCAATCACCTCATAATTGAAAACAGAAATTCATGTCTCACCCTATTGAAGGAATTGGCGATGTCTAGTTGGATGACCATTTCAATTATCCTTTTCACTTAGATAAATTTATATGTCATTATGATATTGGGCCCTGATGAATATCTAGGAAAATACACCTACCTACTCTATTATATATATTTTTTGAAATCCAATCACCTCATAATTGAAAACAAAAATTCATGTCTCACCCTATTGAAGGTATTGGCGATGTCTAGTTGGATGACCATTTCAATAAGCCTTTTCACTTAGACAAATTTATATATCATTATGATATTGGGCCCTGATGAATATCTAGGAAAATGCGCCTACCTACTCTACGAAGATAAGTTTTGACACAAATATTTTAATATAGAATGTATAATCTTATATGATATGTAAGAGAAGGATGTTGGGAAAAAATGAGAAAAATATGTTTGGATTTCTCTTATTAGATATAAGAGTAAGGAAGGAGTTAATTCTTGCAACTTTGGTTTGTTCCCTTGGTTCTTCAACCTTCATATAGAGGACCTGCTTGATGCTAATCCATTCTTTGTTGTAAAAGTGGGATGAGAATTCATACGATATAGGGTCCTTGTTAGGTTCCATGTTCGATATTGCATCCTCAATTTTTTCAAGGGGACTAATTTGCTAAGGTTCTCATTGTTCAGCGCTTGTAGTGAGCAAGGGAATTTTTCTAGCATTTCACCTTGGGCCAAAGCATTGTTTTCCATCCTTTATGCAAAAAGAATGGTTTGATGAGGGTTATATGACACATTCTTTATTACTAAATATTTTTTCTTTGTTCCATTTAGAAGGGAAAATTTTGAGATATGGTTCAATAGTCATCTAAAGTTGGCTCAACTATGAAAAAACTAATGTTCTTACTACTTTCCTTAAGTTGTAGGTTTCTTGTGTTGGAGACATTTACCACCATACACACTATTTTTGGTCAATTTGGACTAGTTAAACCACTATACTAAGTATTATTGACTTAATTGACATTAGAGGAGCACTAGATGACATTAGCTAGATCACACCCATGCCTACCTTCAGTCAAGGAAGCTAACTTAGCCTTCTCCTACATTCGGGGAGGCTAACTGGAGCACTATGAGGGTGATCTAAGTGTCATTATTGCCTCATATTTCTAACTAATGGTTACAATCAGTTAAACAGAGTAGTGAAGGCGCCATCCATCATTAAATTGATTAGTTATTGATTATTTAATGAACTAGAGTCAACAGAGGCGCCTCCAACCACTTTTAATGTTCAGTTACACTTCAGTTAACCTCATCAGGGTTCATTGGAGTCATTGAAGTGCTACCACTTGATGGTTGGATTGCTGTGACATGTGTCTGACCTAATTTCAGTTAGACTCAGTCATTTATTGCACTTCAACTTCAGTTAGGGCTCAGTTTGGTCAATTAGGGTTTTGATTAGTGGTTAACTGGAGTATTGACTATGGCTTACATTTAGTTAAGCTAGACCCACTCATTCAATTCGAATGACCTCCTTCGGAATTTGAACTGCTTTGTCATTCATGCTTGCAGCATAATCATTGTATTGTATTACTCATTCTTTATGTGAATACACAGAGCAACTACTCATTTTGTAGCACAATTACACCATTTTCATGACTTATTGTTATTAATCTTTGATGAGACTTGTGTTTAGTCCCTAGATTACTGTGACAGATTAATATCTTAGATTTAACCTCCTCCTTTGTATTGTATGATCTGATCAAGTTGTATTTTCTACTTGTTTTGTTCCTTGATTCCCCCTAGATCCCTACTTCTTTTGTTTAGTATTGTTTAAGTATTTTCTCGTTTTGTTTTCTTTCCTTTGAGGGATCTATAGAATGTGTCCTAGACCAAGTTTTAATACCTTTATCTTCTATTCCAAAATTTAGGACATGGATGAATGTATATGGGTGGACCATGAGTATATTTCTAGGACTATGAGTGTTTGATAAAGTGAACCAAGCATGATTATAACAAATAGTGAATGGACCAATATCTATATCCCTAGTGACCAAGAGAGAGGTTTTGTTGTGAGAATATCTCTATCACTTGTGAAAGGTCTTCATTGAATTTAGGTCTATGGAGATTCCATGTTGGTGATTAGGTGGATGAAGAACAATCAACAAATCCATAAAGTGACTTTATAGCCTATGGCTATATAGATCAAGCAAAATTCACATCTCTTTGATATGATCACTTTTGACCATATATAGAGATCTTGGGAAACCCTAGGTTTGTATCTGCAATCTAATTAGATGTGAAAAACGTATCTATATTTTGACAATGATTTTGTTACAATGAAAACCATTCAAAACTAACAATAAGGAACCTAACATTTTCAGGAAACAAAACACGTTCTCCATTATTTTGTACTTCTAAGAATATTTGATATTTTCTATTATCAATTCAAGCAAATAAAAATTATAGGAAACAAAGAATGGTAGAAATTGAGCAAGTATGGAATATAAATCAAATTAACTGAAGAAAAATATGTATGAGAATTAGGAATATGTTGTCGATACTATTTATAATTTTTTTGGGTACAACTTACCTTGATTTGTGGAGTTTCGCAGTGTCTTCTTTTGCTTTACCTTTCAAAACATCATTCAACATACTACAAATATTGTCCTATTGCAATAATTTCATGTTAGGATCCATCAAATAAATATTTTCTTGTTTATGAAAATAATAAAACGAAGCTAAAAAAATACAGTTTGAGTAGTCTGTCTCAATGATTAAAAAAAACAATAATAACGAACATTTTACTGTTGATGAACATTTTTAATTTAACAATGTAAATTACAATACTATTCAAGTAAAATAATTGGTAATAAGAGATCACCCAAGGAAACATGGAGAACCACAACACTATGTATATAAGGCCATCGATCACATCAAAACACCAATTTTTCTTTTGAACTATGAAAATGTTTCCCAAGGTTATCTGTAACAAGTTCCAATGGATGAGTCAAATAGAAATAGTAAAATTTAAACACTACAATTATAGAAATAATTATTTTTAATGTATACGTCCTTACAATTCATTGATCTCCTCTCTGTTTCAAGAATAATTTAATATTCTCTACTAAACAAGACCAACCACATGAAGGTGGAAGCTCTTATTGCTCCTCAACCCCCCTCACATCACTCTCAATTCCCCAAACCCAATGCATCTGCTTGCAAATAACAATTTACTACAAATTAATTCACTCAATATCTGAAAAAATATTTCATTAAGCCATTCATTAAATCATTCAATAAACCATTCATTCATTCAATAGCTGAAAAAAACATTCACTAAACCATACATTAAATCATTCATTAAACCATTCATTTAGTCAATATCCGATAAAACCATTTAGTAAACCATTCATTAAAGAATTCATTTAACCATTCATTCATTAAATAGCAGAAAAAACCATGAACTACATTGTGTTATAAAAACGAACTACTCAAAAAAAATTTAGTCACTTCCTTTTTACTTTTCTTCTCTTTACATAATTAGCAAGAAGCGCATCTTCCAGAATTTGTTGATCGATCTCCCTAGTAGATTTCTCACTAGGTTGAATTCGCGGCAAGGGGCTCGGAATTGCTGCGATAATGTGAAAATATTACATTAATTTATTTTTGTTTTTACCTAGTGTGGGAACATCATGTTCATCATTATCATGTCCAGGCTCAACCTATACAGTGTTACCTACATCTACATGCTCTGCAGTTGAATTATGGAGAATTACAATTAATGTTCATCATTTGCAAATAGCTATACAAAACAATAGCATATTAATAAATGCATTACCAGGGATCAAAGCATGATCTTCAATTGGTTGGTGTACATCGTCGGCATTAACGGGATCATTACTTTCTTGCTCAAAATAGAATACATAGTTTATGTTAATTTTTTATAATGCATACATTGCATGAGAATTAATAAATTTTCATTAAACTATATAGTTTTTAATACCTGTGCACCAGATGGATCACCAGAAGACCGTGTATGCCCAGACAAGATTTTTCGGCATTCAACAACAGCTTCAAAGCCATGTTGGAAGCCAAGCTTCAAGTCTTCCTGAGTGGGAAGTTCTTTGAATTGGTCGACCTGCATATTTGTATAACGTCATTAATTTTACATTTTGCGGTAGAATAAAACAAAAATATTTTTCTATTTATTATTTGGATGCAGTATTCAGTTTTCGATACTTACAAATCTTGCCGCAAAATTCAAATAACCACCAGGCCCAAGCTTGTGTTGACCAATTTTTTCTATTCTTTCCTTTGTGGCCTTTGATGTGCCTGACAGACTAATCAAATGTTGAATTACGTTATTCGATGTTCCAAATTTGATATAAAAATTAATAATAATAAGGCTTACTATTACATTGTGGAATGTATTGCATACCTCCCTATTCTTGGTGGTATCTTTCCTACTTTTCTTAGACCCTTTTCTTTTCCATCTTCCACTAGGGATTTCCACTCCTTTTGATGGAATCATCGGAGGGCGCTCATACCTAGGGTTCTTTTCTAGGTGAACCCTATATTGGTCTCGGACAATCTTCATATGTTGTCCAGCCTTCTTTCGGACCTTCATTGTATCGAAGATATGTTTTTCAAGCAGGACAACCAAATGATTAGTTAGCTCATCCTTTAAATATTTTGGTTGTCTGTCCCACGTTGTGTAGATAGTGGGCCCGAAGATCTCCAAGGCCAAATCATTTACATTTTTATTAAATATATCATTTCCTGCAAAACAATCATGCCATCATTAGTTTTAAAAAAAAATTATCGGTATATTAGAAACAAATTATAAAAAATAAATTGAACAATCTATAATTATCCAGAATATTCTCTATCTTTATTGGAATGATTTCCTCGTTTACCAAAAATGTTGTCACTATTGAACTCATGTTAGTGACACAAGAAGATCTAGGAAATGATGCTTCAGCATCAGAATTAGTATCAAACCCTGCCTCCACCCCTTCTTCTGCATGATCTATTGTGCGTTAGTCAGCATCACCTACACCCTATGCTAGCCTCAGGGGTGTCACACAACATGTTTTCGACTATTCAGTGGACATCAAGGGTGCATTATGTGGTGTACGTGGAGTGGTTTTCTCACTGGGCCCAACACCGTGTTCACCACCAATGTGTGGTTGCATAATTTCCTGTAAATACAAACCATTGTATTATAAGTTCATGATCATATAAAATTAAAAAAAATAAGTTCTAAATGAATTCACTTTATGATTCTGCAACTTACTTTCAAGGTCTGACATCTCTGGATCAACACTTGAACCTTTGATTTGATCTCGTCTGTCTATGGAATTGTCAATGTCAGATGAAGCATTTTCGCATGTTGTTTTTTCAATGTCTTCTGTAGCACCTTTACTAGGTCTATAGAAGAACCAATGTCAGCATCATTCACCAACTCATAGAAATCAAAATATAAATAATTTTGAGTTGTTGTTTCATAAACTGAATCATTTGTCCGCAACAAAAAAATATAAAACATTGCTTAATTTTGGAAGCAATAGTCTGCGCAAAAAAATATATTAACAAAATTTTCTATCATGATAGATTCCTAGAATTACATCTAGATTTATGTGATTCCTAGACGATGGTGTGGTACGATCAACAGCTGGGGACTTTCCTTGATCATCCACCTACAAAAAACGTATACAACATTATCATAATGAATGCAATCGTAAAAACGAAAAAATACATAACAAAAAAATAGTATGCTACATGTTTTATATGTGTACAATTTTGAAGTATTTAAAATGTAGAATTACATTCATGTTTACTTGTTTTCCCCGAGGTCACAGTCGTCTAATAAACAGTTGGGGAATTTCCCCGATCATCCACATGCAAAAAAAGTAGACAACATTATCATAATAAACGCAATCATAAAAAATAAAATAAAAACATAAAAAAATAAACATTATGCTACATGTTATACATGCGTACAATTTTAAAGTATTTAAAATGTAGAATTACATTCAGGTTTACCTGTTTCCCTGAGGCTGTAGTTGTCTGATCAACTATCGGGTGGCTTCCCCAATCAACACTATGCATGAAAAATAGGTAAGATTATATAAATGAACTGAATATACTATTGAAAAAACATAACAACAGAACTGTTTGTACATATTAAATTTTTACAATGGCAATATCGATGTATAGCTTCCACCTTGAGGCAGGTCTAGTAATATCTACTGTGAGGGAGGTTCCCCTGATAGAACCCTGCATCAAAAACATATTAAAAATTACCTAAAAAAACCAAAATATTCACTAAAACAATTTAATAACATAACATTTTGATGTATACATGTTGCCTCGCGGATTGTGTATGCCTCTCACCTACTGCTGGGGTGATGCGCCCCCAATCACCTCCCTGTGAAGTCAACTTAGGAAATTTAATAAAAAATTATAATTATCTACTAATGAATAATGCTAAAGATGTTAAAATAATTAATAAAAGGTTGGGTAAATTATTGGATGTACCACATCCATACTAACCGTGTTTGTATCTACTCGGTTCAAATTGTAATAATTAGCAGCTCTTCCCTAGAAGTTATTGATTTAATGGCACATACAAATATGATCTTTCCTTCACTCCCCTAATATATGTAGTTGGCTTTCTTAAGTGTAGACCCTGGTTGTGTACTATTTATAAACCCTGTAATATTCCCAGTTTTCTTTGGCCTTCCGTCAATGTACAATGTTTCTCTTTCATTTTTATCTTTGTCTTTCAGTTGTAAATAATTTTTTGACAACCCATATTTATGCATGCTTCGTGTATATTACATCAAGAGCATCCAATCATTGTAGTTGTAAGAGGGTCCAACATACTCCATCAATTTTGTACATCTGTCGTAACTGACCTTTATGACATCCATGCAAAACAACCCCAATCCATGTAATGACGATGGTGCAATTCTATATATCCTCTCATTCACACAAAAATAAGTGTTGAATTGAGGAAGATCCCTAGGTACCCATTTTTTCACTAGATTTTTGTACCTTAAGGGGACCTTGATGTCTCCTATTGTCTCATCATCGTAGGAACATGACCCCCCTCTTGTGAGAAAAAATTCCATGTGTTTATTGAATTTTCTTCTGATCTTCTGACATCTAGTTGATCTAGCCCTTGTAGACCTACTAGATGTCTCACTTTCCTCGAGCCTTCCAAAACTCCCCTCGCTTGAGGAAGACATGTCTGAAAAATAGCTGTTTGGTTCTACCTACATCATGGCCGGAAAAAAATTGGCAAATAAGAGAAAAATACTAGAAAAAAATTGGATAGACTTATAAGAATGACATAACAGTGATATCATTATTCTGAATAATATCAATAATTCCCTAGTATAACAGTTCATCACTTAGTCCTTTAATATGATGTAGATATCAAGTGGTTCCATAGCAAATGCTTCATCCAATTTATCTCCAAATACAAACTGTTTATTTTACAAAATTCTTAGTTGTACCTTTTTTAAATATTTATTTTGTTTCCTCACCCAAAATATTAAAGACCCATTTTACGGATCTCAATATATTTAATAAAATCATTTGCAAATTTTGTGTAACTTTTTTAAGAAGAAAACAATGTGTTTCTTGATATTTAATAGTGAATCAAAGGTAAATTGTACATAGTCTTGACAATAATCCATTCCATACACGAGCGGAGATCATAAGTATCAAAAAATTTCCTAAGGGGAGGGACAAAACCCACAATCCCAAGATGACTGAAGTATCAATACCACACAAAGAACATAAGGATCCCAAACAGCTTATCCAAGGAGGCATCGAGGGTGGAGAGAACACACCCTTGAGGGGATGAAAACAAAATCTATATCCCCAGCTAAAACAAGAAAGATGCTATGTATCTCACAGTCGAAAGAACCAAAATTGACTATGCCACATAAATCAAAAATCTCTTAAAAGAACTGTATCATGCCTTCATCAATGATTTCTCCTTCTAAAAGCTACGAGAAGGACAGGAGGTCATCCTTCATATTTGATGATTCCTTGGATAAACGGATTTCACTCATATTGTGCTCCCTGTAGACATGGCTAAATTCATATAACAAATGAATTGAAGTTGTCGGTAGTATAGCATATATGTTGGATTTAATGGATATCCGATGATATTGGAAATCAGACAAAGTCTCCTTCATATTAATATTATGTATTAAAATCTATGCTCCTGAATCCTAACACTTGTATATCTTTATGTCCATGAAGAAGAAAGGGAAAGGGTTTTTTAAGCAAAATGACGAAAAATTGAGGTATGCAATTGTTGATTATCATTCTAGTTTGTGATGATGTTTCCATATATTAGATTTTTATTGCACACTCAATATTTTAGGAAAATCAATACTAGTCTTGATTTTAGTTAGGCACTCTTTAGAATTCGGATGTATTATACTGAATAATCAACATACCAAGAAATGAGATTTTGTGATCCATTTGTAAATGGGTTAAAAATTCATTTAACAGCCAATTTTTTAGCTCCGATCCAATCTACAATATATTGTAGTATCTAATTCCAATAGAGAAAAATGGTTTACAATTAAATTTGGAATATCCCTGAGAGTTGTATTGCTCGTCACTTCTGTTTCTACCATTGCCACCATTTCCTGGTTTTGGATGAAAATGGTTGAGAGTTTAGCTTACTCCAAAGCTTTTTAGTAGGTAAATCCTCTTAAGCATGAACACCTTGTACAAAAAATTTCAAAGAGGAATCAAACCAATTCAACATTATGGACACCAACTTCTCTTCCTTCTCTTTTTTCCATATGGAATCCAAGTGATATTTCAACACTACGATCCTAGCCAAGTAGCTAACCATTAATGTATCCATGTCACTCATACAAATGGTTGAAAGCTTGTTTCTCAAGAGTGACTTCCTAGGGACACTCACACTCTGGTATAATAAATCCAAACCATCATATATCAGGTTTCCAGTCTTCTTCTCTATAATGTGAGTGATCAAATTTTCTGACCCAAAGTAATAATCCCTACAAATCTCAAGCAACCTCAAAGCAAAATCACCAATCAAATCAAGTATGGAAACCTTTCTAGGGTCCAAACTCTTCTTCCAAAGCATAAGAGTAGTTCACACCCAATGTATAATAGTTCAAGCACCTATCCCATGTATGAAACAACTGAAACACCTAACTCCTCTTCACCAAGAGAGCAATCCTAGTCAACTCAGCTTTAATACCATGTGGAAATTTTGAGAGTTGTTTCTTAATGCAAATTCAAAAACTTCACCTCAAATTACTTGAGGTTCTCTGAATATATTTGGGGAACCATGTGGCTCATCAAATTTTATCCATAAAAAATACAAAATTTCAAGAAAATACATGTGGCTCATCAAATGTTATCCATAAGTCCACTGGGTCATAGAAACTGTCTACTACCAGCCTGCACACATTTTGAAAACATTAAGGAATCAAAACAATTCATTTTAATATTGAAAGTTGCACAAAAGTTTTATGCATATATTTACTCTCATTTTTTAACTAATGATACTATGTGTATTTGGTAAAGAAACTTGAATAAGATGACATATGACCAAACAACATATATGCATACATGTTCAGTCCATGCTACGATTATGTTTTTTAATATCTATTTGGACTAAATTGCATGTATATTCAAAAGCGACACATGGATAGGGTTTGGTTGATTAATAGACACATGGATAAGGTTTAGTTGTTAGCCAATCCAAGGATAGGGTTTGGATGATTAATACAAACCTTCCAAAGGTCTGTCCAAGTGTGCATCAAACAATATTTGGGAGAATTCAACAACATTCATTGACCTTTTATCACAAATTTTAATATAAATGTAGATTTCACATGAAAATCAATATGCATGCACACGTCTCAGATGTTACTCTTTGTGATGAAAGAAGGTGTTGCAGCTGCAACTGTTTTCCCAAATTTTTAAAATTTTGGATCCTCCTTTGATTTTAGCTTGCATGAAATTGTTTGAATCCTCTAACTCTGTTTTTCTCTGCTACAAATTTGGATTTTGAGGTTGAATTGAAGTTAGGTTTTTATTTCTCTATGTTGCCATTGTTTCAAAGATGAAACGAACTATGTTAACCAAACTATGTTAACCACTGCGCAACTTTAAGTATTTCGAACATTCAATTTTATGTTTTTCGATTTTTTCTTTTATCGCTATCGAAAGTCTTTTTTATCTCTGGATCGGGGACTTAGTCCTTATGTTTCACACCATTGCAGCTCCATAGTGCACTTACCACCCAATTTATCGTCTTTCTATTCACCGACGGATAATTCTAATGCTCTCCGATGCCTTGGTTTTTCAACTTTTTACTTTGCGATGTTTTGGTTTTTTTTCGCTATCGGAGTGGTTTTGACTATTGATCGG
>LPNX010523738.1:176453-219427 GCA_001517045.1 Pseudotsuga menziesii
TGTGGTTTTACTCAAATTCTGAGCGGGAGAGCTCACTGGATGTGGAATTTAATTTCACATACAACGATTACCCACACTGCATACTTTTGATGGACCCTACTACCCCAAAAAATAAGAAATACTTGAAAAAAAGTGATGATGACATCATCATTATGTTTTTTCAGGTATTTCTTATTTTTTGGGTAGCGGGGTCCATCAAAAGTATTCAGTTTGGGTACTCGTTGGATGTAGAATTAAATTCCACATCCAATTAGCTCTCCTTCTTGGAATTTGAGTAAAACCACAGGGAGATATGTCGAAAATACGAACAAAAAAGTAGTTTTTTTCATTCTTTCTCCAAAATTAATAACTATTATTTTATTATTTTAACTATTATTTTATTATTTTCCTTAGGAGGCCCATTTTAGACCTCAAATTTCCTCTAGTGTTACTGACACGGCGACAACATTGAGACTTTGGTCGCTGATACCTAGCCCTCCAAGCTTCCGATTTTTTATGCGTAGACGACAACGTTTTATGTTTTATTTCGTCGACGTTTTATGTTGACCCGAGATCCTTAGTCTATAAGGTATCTGCCATTGCAGTGGTTTAGTGAGCTAAACATCCGAATTACATTGTTTTCTCCCGTCGATGGGAGTTTTGTTTTTTCCCGATGCTTAAGTGTTTCCCGCCGGTAGGAGTTTTCCCACCTTTCCCGTGTGCTTTTACCCTATTTTTCGATGGCGGTGATTTTGTAATTTTTCATGCTGCCATTGGAGGTGTCAAAATGGTCCAGATGTAGCCAAGATTAGGATAAGGAGTTTGTTTTTTGTATTTGTGGTTTTTGGACTTAGCTGAGTTCAAGATACGAAAGTGCAGGATTTTCTCTGCATTATTATTTTTTCTCTTCATGCATTAATATTTTTTTCATTTAACAAGATGTATGTGTTAGTACAGCTTGATTTACTTTGTCAAAATCTAAGTGATTTAAGAATGAGTTGTTCATGACAGGATGCTGGTTGCTGTAGAGAGGATATGTCTAGGAGACTAAGCAAAAAAAAATGAGGCAGTAGGGAAGGAAGAGAAATAAAATGAAGAAACAAAGGAGAATAAATTAAGGGTTGAGATATTAAATAGATGAATACCAACAAAGGTCCATATCCTCCCTAGCACATGTCTGATTTTTCTGCTTTATTGCCTACTTTGCTGAGTTTTATGGCAAAAGGGAAAGTAAGACTAGGTGCAGTTGACTTGTTTTTTTCCCTCATCATCCTCCATTATTTTATCCTAATAAAAGCATGTATGAGTTTTATTTCCATCACATATTAGCTTGCCTACTTGAATTCACCAATTTGTGAGCTCCTAGGCATATTTGGAAACTGCTTTATGCGCCTATGGGGGTTTTGACTAGATTTAGTAATCCCGCTTTTGACTATTTCGAATGGAATCCTTATGAATTTGAATATCTCATGTAATTATTTATTATATTAGCCTATGAATTCATATGGTTGGCTATTGTACACTTATTCAATATAGATTAGTGGTATGCTCCAATTTCAGTCTCCTTTGTGTGTAAATTTGCATGTTCGATTAGTAATTTTGTGAGTGCAATTGATTTATCACCTGGGTTCAATTTCCACATGGTATCAGAGCCTTTGTAGATCAATTTATATCCTTCCATATTTCTATTGCAGGTTTGACATCTTGACTGGGAGTTATTTTGCTGACTGAAGGGACAATTTCTGAGCTATGGATTAATCTTAGAAGATCATCTTGACTCCATTTAATTTCTTTGAATGGAAAGCAGAGATGGAGATACTATTGAGAGAGAAAGGTATCTACAGGGTGACTATTGAAACTGAAGTAGAGCCCAATGCAGCTGCAGAGAAAATTAAATGGCACAATAGGAGGGATGAGGCTTATGGTCTCTTATGTCTGAGCATATCCAGAGACCTCCCCTTCCATCTTGATGGATTGACATCACCAAATGAAGTATGGGAGAATCTTGTAGAGATTTTTGGTAAGACAGATGAGATGAGAGGACATAAGATCAAGAATGAATTGATCTCCTTGAGTCCCAGTAGCTTCGAATCCCTGCAACTCTACTTTTCCAAGTTTAAATCCCTTGTTTTGCAGCTAAAACAGTGTGGAATTGAAAAGAAGGAGGAGCAACTAGTTTTTTCTATACTCTCGAAGCTTGGCACTAACTATTCAGTGTTTGTTTCAACCTTCCATGCCACCAAGTTGACAGCTCGATCCTGGAAGATGCCTAAGCTTGCAGAGTTCATGGAATCCCTCACACAAGAACAAGATAAACTGGTGATGATGGGCACCATCAAACCTTCCAAAGACCATGCTCTGGTTGCTGGAGATTCGAGGGTGGATTCAAAAGGCAAGAAGAAATCTAAGAAGCCACCTAAGCAGAAGAGAGACAAGAACAAGTCTCAGGAGGATCCCCAAGGCTCCAAGAAGAACTTCCAGAAGAAGAAGAACAAAGGAGAAATGAGCAAGTGTGCATACTACAATAAGGCATTTCATCCTGAAAGCTCCTGCATGAAGAAGCAAATTGACTTTCTGACCCAACTCCTAGAGAAGAATAACATCTCCCTTCCTGATAGCTCAAAGAAGAGGGAAGGAGGATCAAATTCAGAAGACAGAGAGAGAGTTCATGCATTGGTTGCTGGCACATCAAGCTAACCTAGCTTCATCATAGAATCTAGACCTTCAATACATATGGTTTCGACCAAGGAGGCATTCTCCTCTCTTGACATGTCGAAAGGTCCACCAATAGTGCTGGGAGATGACTCTCTCACTGACAGTTTGGGCAAAGGAAGGATTGATATTGACCATGGTAAGTTCAGTAATGTATTGTATGTTTCAGGTCTTGCCTCTAACCTCTTATCAGTGTATCATATGACCCACGCAGGGTCTCCAAAGAAGGTCATATTCTCCCCTGATGATGTTGAGATCATGGAGATATAGAGTGGTAAATCCATTGCAAAAGGAGTTGTAGATCACACTTCAAAGGTATACTGGTTTTCACATTTTCTACCCTACTCAAACCCCTCTGCTCTTCAGATTCATGCTAATGAGGAAAGCAATATTTTGCATGAAATATTTGGACATCTTAACTATAATTATCTTTTTAATCTAAGTGAAAAATAAATGGTCATAGGCTTACCAAAGATTAAGTTTTCCAAGGGAGTTTGTCAAGGTTGTGTCCTAGGAAAACACCCATATCATAAATTTGAGAGAGCTAGTCATGAGAGAACCTTTGTACCTCTTGAGTTGATCCACAGTGATGTTGCTGGTCCATTCCCTCATATGTCAATGAGTCAGGACAAATATGCATTAACCTTCATAGATGACTTTTCCAAGTACTGTTGGGTTTACTTCCTGAAGCATATGTCTGAAGTTTTTGGCCTTTCCAAAGTCTTTAAGGATTTGGTTGAAAACCAGTATGGGAGGAAACTCAAGATCCTCAGATCTGACAATGGTGGTGAGTATGTCAAGTCTGATTTCATTCAATATTGTGAATATGTAGGTATTCAGATGCAGCATTCAATCCGTTACACACTACAGCAAATGATGTTGCTGAGAGAAAGAACAGATCACTGAAAGAGATGGCAACTTATATGTTGGAGGCTAAGACTTTGCCACCAAAGTTTTGGGCCAAAGCTATAAACTATGCATCCTATATTCAGAATGGGATGCCTCATAAAAAAATTCATGGTATGAATCCTTTCGAAGCATGGAGTGGGCACAAGCCAGATGTGACCCATTTCAGGATTTTTGGCTCAAGGGCTTGGGCTAGAATTCCAACAGAAAAGAGGAAGGATTTGCAGCCCCAAAGCCAAGAGTGTCTATTTGTTGGGTAATATGAAGATTCAAAAGGGTACAAGCTTATTGATTTGAGCACAAACAAATCCTTCATTGAAAGGAGTGTTTAGTTCCAAGAAGATCCTTTAGCAGTAGTTGAAGTTGGAGAGTCTTCTTCACCACCAAAACCATTGAATGTAAGTGAAGAGACAAATGAGTTTGTTGATTCTGATATTTCTGATAATTATGATTTAATTGTAGATCCTAACAGTCCTACAAGACCAAAATGGGAAGCAAATACCATTCATGCAGCTGGGGAACTAGCTGGAAGTCCTATTGATCCTAGGAGGACTAGATCTCAGTTTGAGAGTGCCCTGAGCATGAAAGACACTTTGTTTGTAGAGAAATTCTATCTGATGGTTGAATCAGACCCAAAAACATATGAATATGCAGCACATAATCCAATATGGAAAGCAGCCATGAAAGAAGAATTCATCTCCCTCTAGAAGAACAACACTTGGGAGCTAGTTGATATTCCCCCAGGGAGGAAGCTAGTTCAATGTAAGTGGGTTTTCAAAACTATGTTTGCTGCTGATGGTTCACCTTTGAAATATAAGTAAATATTGGTAGCCAAGGTCTACTCAAAGGTACATGGTATTGACTACAATGAGACAATTGCACCAGTGGAAAAGATGGACTCCATCAGGCTAGCCTTAGCCATTACAGCTTCGAAGCAGTGGGAGATACATCACATGGATGTGAAGTGTGCTTTCCTGAATGGAGATATTACTAAATAGATTTACATGCAGCAGCCTTAATGGTTTGTTACTAATCCATATTTTGTGTGCAGGCTAAATAAATCATTGTATTGGCTTAAGCAATCGCCCAGGGATTGGTATGCCAAGATTGATGGATTTCTGATGTCATTGAGTTTTGTCCGATGCAAGTTTGATCCAAATGTTTATTTGAAGTTTAATCATGGTTCTTTGATTATTATTGTCTTGTATGTGGATGACCTTCTGATTATAGGAAGCTCAAAGAAAGAAATTGCCTCCTTGAAGGATGCAATGAACCATGCATTTTCTATGACTGATTTGGGGTTGTTGAGCCAATTTTTGGGTCTTGAAAATGCTCAATCCCAACATGGAATAAAATTACATCAGTCCAAGTATGCTTTGTATTTTCTAAACAAGTTCAACATGAAATATTGCAATCCAAGCAAGACTCCCTTCCTTTCAAGTGTTAAGCTTGAAGAAGTAGGCTCTTCTCCTATGGTAGATAGTACACTATATGGATAACTGATTGGGTGTTTGTTGTACCTTACACACACTCAACATGATATTTATTATGCAGTAAGTGTGGCTTCAAGATACATGGATTAGACTCATGAGATCCATTGGAGAGCATCCAAAAGGATCCTTAACTTTGTTCAGGGAACAAGAACTCATCGGATCTTCTACTAAGCTAAATCTGATCTTGATTTGATTGGGTTTACTAACAGTGATTGGGAAAGTGACAACACAGATCAAAAGTCAACATAAAGATATTTGTTCATGCTTGCTAAAGGACCAATCAGCTAGTCAAGAAAGAAACAGAGTGCCATTGCAGTCTCATCTACAGAACCAGAGTACAGAGGAGTTGTAAATGCAGCAACTCAATGTTTATGGTTGCAGGGGTTACTTGGTGAGTGTGGCTTCGAATCAGAGTTCTCAACTATTATATATTGTGATAATCAGCGCACCATTTTAATATGCAATTATCCAGTTCAGAGACAGAGAACCAAACACATTGAGATCCATATGCACTACATCAGACAGCTTGTGCATGATGGCACCATTCACCTACTCTTCTTTGCATCTTCAAAACAAGTAGCTGACATCTTCACCAAATTTTTTTGTGAGAAGACATTCAGCAATCTCAAATCACTACTGGGGATTACTGATCATGCTGTGAAGCATGATTGATGACAATATTTTCAAATTTTGTTTTACTGTCCATGTTTAAGGGAGGATTTTCCCACTGGGATTTTGCTTGTTTCCTTGGTTAAATGGACATGCAGTATGTAAAGGGTGACTAAGCCTTGTTGCTAGGCCCTATAGTTTTCTGATATTTACTCATAAGTCAGGATTAAGGGGGAGTGTTAGAATAATCAACCCATAGTTAGCTACCTTAGACATTAATTACTCCATTTTTGTCTTATTTGCCTAGTTTCCAATATTCCACTCTATGCAAGTTGTCTTCCACATGTCCTAGAATTCAAACTTGCTAAAACTGAGTCATGGAGTGCTTGGGAAACCTCCTAGAATCCATATTTAGCATGTATTCTTTATTCCATATCCTCCCTAGTGCATGTCTACTTTTTCTGCTTTATTGCCTACTTTATTGAGTTTTATGGCAAAAGGGAAAGTAAGACTAGGTGCAGTTGACTTGTTTTTTTCCCTCATCATCCTCCATTATTGTATCCTAATAAAATAATGTATGAATTTTCTTTCCATCACCTATTATCTTACCTACTTGACTTTGCCAATTTGTGATCTCCTAGGCAAATTTGGAAACTGCTTTATGCACCTATGGGGGATTTGACTAGATTTAGTAAGCCTGCTTTTGACTATTTAGAATGGAATCCTTATGCATTCTAATCTCTCATGTAATTATTTATTACAGAAGCCTATGAATTCATATGGTTGGCTATTGTACACTTATTCAATACAGATTAGTGTTATGCTCCAATTTCAGTCTCCTTTGTGTGTAAATTTGCATGTTTGATTAGTAATTTTGTGAGTGCAATTGATCTATCACCTAGGTTCAATTTCCACAGTTGTTGAAGGGGAACTATTTCATTTTCAGCTTTTATCTATTAACTATGATATTGTTCTAACTTGTTGAACCTATGTTCTTGTATGAATGCTCTCTAGTTTATTTTATGGAATTTCCACTATGAGTAATGAATGCTTTTCAATAAACAATCAGCTATCTTATTGTTCATCCATCTATTCATGTTTATGTGTTTTGAAATAAAGAATAGCTACCTGTGATTTTTCCTAATGCATGAACAGTAATACATTACTCATTAAATGATGATCTTGCTCCCTAGGGACAGTGTAGTTAAGTTAGTTTTAGTTTCCTTGCTGTGTGTGATTTAGATACGAGAGAGTTTAAGATGAGAGCTAAGAACCTGTGCATCACATTGTGACTGCTCCTCATATTCTCTATCAATCTACATTCTTAGATAGGCACTTGCATATCATACTTAAAACTAAAAAACTAAAAATATACATGGTGGACCGGGCCATAACCGGTAAAACCCTTTATTTTGGTTACTTGACCTACGGTATTCGGACCACAAATCGGACAGATTCCCCATACCAAACAGTAACGGGATAGTTGGGAACGTTTACTGGGGAGAATCCCTTGCTATTGTCACCTGCAATTTTCTAGGCCTCAACATTTTTTGGCACTAGAAAAAGGGCCGCCAGTGCATGGCTGGTCGAGGAAACCCATTTCCTCAAAATTACTCCACCAGTGATAGTTCAGAAAGCAGTTTATTTCCCAATCCGATTCCCGAAGAGAAGTGGAAAGAACACTTGTATTTTATGGACAATGAAGTTGTTAATGATCTAAGTAGACATATTAAGTCATATCTAAAAAGTATTGGAGGATTACCGACTATCCCTGATTTACCGAGAAGAAAGTATAAGAAGAAAGACCGTCTTGTATTGGAAGTCGCAGTTTTGGTTGGAGATTTGGAAGAATTGGTAGAAACAAACTTGCAAGAATTTGTTCAGCCTTTGAATCAAGTGGGCCCAAACACACCTTGATGTTCATCTGTTCACACTCATTTTCATTTGCCACCTCACTCTCCACCCAGACTCATGGCAGGCGTAAACGCTAATCAGCCACCTAACCCACCAAATCCACCACCTGCTTGGAAAGCCAGATCACCATTAAACCTAACACCTCCTTTGCATGACTTACCTTAGGATTTTGAGAAAATGCTGCCCAAATTTGACCCAAGTGAAAAAATTTTAGTAGATGATCACTTGCAAAGTTTCTACTTGGCCATAGAAGGACTAAAGGCTGGAGAACACTAAGATGTAGTTTGCATACTTTTTCCACATACCCTTAAAGGAGCAGCAGCCTCATGGTATTTTGGTCTTCCTGCAAACTCAATCCCAGACTGGGATACTTTTGAAAGGATATTCAAAAACAAATATGCATCCTAGAAGACCCATGCAACTCTCATGAAAGGACTATGCACTTTAAAGAAAGAAAGAAAAGAAAAGGTGCATAGTTTTACCCAAAGGTTTGCTGCTTATCTTAAAAATTTATCTGCAGCTGATAAGCCCTCTGATAAAGTTTTGATTGAGTATTATAATTTAGCTTTGGGGCTTGACTTGGCCATGTTTGCAAAGGCTCAATTTAAACCTATGTTATCAGAGACTTATGAAGAGGCTGAGAGAGTAGAAGCTGAAAAATAAAGCATAGAAGATTATCCTGAGCAGTCAGGAGAGAAAAATTTTGGGAAGAAAGCCTTATTACTTTCTAAGACTAAAGAAGAGCAATCACATGATTTTGAAGGAATTTTAAAGATGATGCAGAAACCTTCTAACAGAATAATAGATTTGGAAAAGGAAAAGGAAGCTCAGAGAGCATATAAGCCTTACTACAAGAGAAGAGAGGATGACAATCAGTCTAAACCTCCTCCACACAATCCTGCATCAATGAACCTAACGGAGGTAGGTATGGATAACTTTTGCACTTTCCACCAGCAGCCCCATTTTGAAAAAAATTGTCCTCAATGGATAAATTCAATGACATTAGTGATGAATCAGTTGCTGGATTCCAAATTAACAGAGGCTAATGATGAAGAATAAAAGGGTGGTAAATCCACAGAAAAACAAGAGAATGATGCTTTGGTATTATGGGATTATGTCTCTCTTTTTGATACAGAAGAAGGTACTTTGAAACAGAGGAGATATCGAAAACAACTGTGACAACAAGAAGCCAGGATTTGGTGAATAAAGAAAATTCAATACTCCCAAAGATCAAGAAATTGCAAGAGAATGTAAAGAAACTACAGAAGAACAAAACAGATGATAAAATTCCTGAACTTAATTTTAGCAGTCAAGATTTGAAACAAGTCAACATGCCTGCTAAGCCTATTGAAGACAAAGCGAGTAATGTCAAGGAAAGTCTTAAAGCACCTGAAGTACTAGAGGAAGAAATTCCCACCCACAACCAACCTATAGAAGAGATTGTTGAAGCAAGTGTGGAAGGTGAGACTAGGTTTAAAACCCCACCATTCCTCCTGACTTTGGAGATTTTAAACCATAATGTGCACAATTGTTTGGTAGACTCAAGATCATTGGTAAATCTTATGCCACTTGCAGTCTACAAAAATATTAATGGACAACTTAAACCTACTACCTGGGAGGTTACTCAATTAGACAGGACCAATGTGAAAGTAGTCGGGAAAATGGAGGATGTCCTGATTCGATTATCTGCAAATAAAAAGATCTGTCAGTACATTGATATTGTGGTAGCAGACATACCTGATGGTTATGGAATTATTTTGAATTGAGACTGGTCAGCAAGACTAAATGGGTATTTTTCTTCAGATTGGTCACACTTGTGGTTGCCTTAGAAGGGAAGTTCAAATCAGATTAAAATATTAAGAGAGCCCTACATGAAACACACTGTCAGGCAATTGGAAGAGAAAAATGAATCAGTAAATTCTGTACTGGGAAATTATCTAATTTAACTTGAACCAGGAAACTTTGCATCAGAAGAAGCTAGCAACATATTAGACACCCATCCTGATCTCCTTCAATGTTCACGGGCTGATGAGTTTGACTGTAAAATAGTAGAATTAGTTTCAGATGTATTTGTTGATTCAAGTACAATAGAAGTAGATAGTTTTTGGACACTGTATTTTGATGGATCTAAAAATTTGGAAGGATTAGGAGCTGGCTATGTCCTAATTGATCCAAGGAAGGATAAACACTTTATTTCATGTATATTAGAGTTTGAATGTACCAATAACACAGCCGAATATGAAGCATTGGTTCAAGGACTGAGAAAAGAAATTGAATTAGAAGTAGAAAATCTGAAAGTATATGGGGATTCTGAAATAATTGTAAAATAGATTCGGAAATAGATACATTGCATCTCACCTCATTTAAAAGCTTATCATAATGAAGTATGGGATTTGCTGATGAACTTTTATGCATTTAATATTTTATCCATTCCTAGACTTAAGAATGCTGTAGCTGACTTGTTAGCTACCTCGGTTGCAAGGCTTGTGCCTATGAATAACAAGTGTTCTATTGAATTAATTTTCAGGCCTTCAGTTGTAGACATGATTACTAATCTACAAGTTTTTGATGATGATCAGCAAATATTGGAATTTTTAATGAATGATGAAACTTTCAAAGGGGAAATTATCGATGACGAAAAACACCAAGCTGAGTTAAAATTTGACAACTTCATTCCTAAAGGGGTCAGGACTTTAGAGCGGATGTTTGATTTAGACAGCAAGTTCAGAAGACCAGCAAATGTCAAGACTCACAACTCATGTTTGCAATTCGAGCTGATAAATTCGGGAACTGAAGTTAAACCCAAATATGTAAATTTGGGAAAGTGTTGCTCCCCAGGTGAAAGAAATAAGTTCATTAGTTTGTTCAAATAGTACAAAGATGTATTTTCCTGGACATATGAAGAAATTAAAACATATGATACCAAGATTATACAACACATCATTCCTATTAGATCTGGAGTCAAGCCCTATCAGCAACCTTTGAGGAAGCTGCACCCAAAACTGGAGCCGTTAATTCAGAGTGAAGTGAATAAATTATTGGATGCCAAAATTATATTCAAAGTTAGACATTCGGAATGGGTTTCAAATTTGGTACCAGTAAGGAATAAATCTGGAGAAATCAGACCATGTGTGGATTTCATAAACCTAAATCGTGCTTCAGACAAAGACAACTATCCTGTCCCACCCATGGAACAGATATTGCAGATGGTTTTGGGTTCTGAGTTATTTTCATTACTAGATGGATTCTCTGGCTACAATCAAGTGTTAGTATCTGAGGAAGATAGACTTAAGACTACATTCAGAACAAAATGGGGAATTTTTGCTTACAAAAGGATGCCCTTCTGACTCATTAACGCTGGAGCTACTTTCCAGAGGGCTATGGATATATATTTTCGCAGTCTAATTGGCCATAGTGTGGTAGTGTATCTCAATGATGTCACAATACTTTCAAATAAGAGAGAAGAACACGCATTCCATTTAAAACAAATTTTTGAGCGTTGTTGAAAATACGACATCTCACTGAATCCAAGGAAATGTGTGTTTGCTGTTATAGAAGGAAAGCTACTGGGTCACGTGGTTTCTAAAAAGGGGATCTATATAGACCCAGAAAGGATCAAAGCTATTGAACAGATCCCTTTACCCCATAACAAAAAAGGGATGCAATCATTCATGGGGACAATAAATTTTGTGCGAAGGTTTGTGCCGGATTTCGCTCAAATTGTTAAACCTTCGCAGCAAATGGTGAAACAAAGTGTACAATTCAAGTGGAATGATGTAGAGAAGACTGCATTCAGTAAAATAAAGACATCTATTGCTCATGCACCCTCGCTCAAAAGTCCATATTTTGAGAAGGATTTTATTTTGTACACTTTTGTTTATGACGATTCACTAGCAGCAGTGCTTACTCAGAAAGAATATGGGGGAGATGAGTTCCCCATATCATTTATGAGCACTGGTCTATAGGGGGCTGAATTGAATTACCCAGCGGTAGATAAAAAAGCTTATGCAATCTTCAAAGCGGTAAAACAATTCAGGTTGTACATACTTAAGAACCGTACAAAGGTAATAGTTCCACACGCAGCTGTGAGGTCTCTTTTCATACAAAAGGGATTAGGAGAAAGAACAGGCAACTAGGTAACATATTTACAAGAATATGACCTCAAATTCAAACCAGTGTGCATAGTTAGAGGGCAAGGACTATGGAAATTAATGGCTGAAGGTAAAAACAATGAAGAAAATGATTGGGAAAATGAAGCTGAATTACATATGATGGATGTGTGTTCTCTTTTCATAGCTCCAGATGCCTGGTACCGAGACCTTGTTCATTACCTTCAGGAAGGATTGTTGCTAGAACATTGGAATTCCAAACAGCGAAGAGCGTTGCACCTTAAATCAGCTGCATATCAGATCATTGATGGAATTTTATTCAAGAAGAATTATGATGGAGTCCTTCTCAGATGCTTAGAGAAAGAAGATGCCTGAAAGGTCATGAAAGAGTTACATGACAGGCCTGTTGGAGGCCATTTTTCGGGAGATATGACAGCCCATAAAATTCTCAGAGCCGGATACTATTGGCCCACATTGTTCAAGGATTCCCATGCCCATGTCAGAAAGTGCGATATCTACTAGAGGTGTGGAGGAAGACAAGCCAAAGAAGCAGGATCTTTGAAGCTAGTGATGATAACAGAACCAGTCGAGCAATGGGGAATTGATATCATTGGAGAGATAAAACCAAATTCTTTCTTGCAACATAAATACATTTTGATGGCAACTGACTACTTCACTAGATGGGTCGAATCCATTCTGTTACGTAAAGTGAATGAAGACGCGGTCATGGAATTCTTGCAAGATCATATTATGACCATGTTTGGGGTTCCAATTTCCCTAGTTTTCGATAATGCTACTTATTTTTCCTCTATTAGATTAACTGCATTTGCTCATGAAAAGGGAATTAAGTTGCATTATTCTGTGAGCTATTACCCACAAGGAAATGGTTTGGAAAAATCTACAAACAAGAATCTGATTAGAATATTAAAAAAGACTGTGATAGAAAACCAGAGAAGTTGGCATTCAGCATTACCAAATGCTCTTTGGGCTGATAGAGTCATACCCAATAAATCCTGAGGTGTGTCACCGTATACCCTTGTTTATGGAAAAGAAGCCATTTTGCCTCCCAACATTATGCTACCCTCTTCCATAATAGCTCAAGAGCCTAGAGGCACAGATAATGAAATCTTGCAAATTAGAATCTATAATCTTTTGAAGGTGGAAGAGTCTAGATCCAGAGCCAAAGAACGCTTTAAACATCAATAAGAATGAGTTAAACGGTGGTTTGATAAACATAAAGCTGGAAAAAAGGAATTTGAAGTGGGAGACCTAGTTCTTAAGTGGGATCACCCGCATGATGAAAAGGGAAAGCACACAAAGTTTCAACAGTTATGGGTAGGCCCTTTTCAGATTGTAGCAAAACTTGGCCCCTCAACCTACAAATTGCAAGATTTACAGGGGTGAGAAGAGAACTTACCAGTTAATGGTTTAGTTCTCAAACCTTATTTTTATTGACTTTTTGTTTCTTGTTTTGTACATAAATAAACTGATTTGGTTATTTATCTTTTGTTGTGATTTATTTTATTTCTGTTTGATTAGTTAGATTTTAATTGATTTCAATAAAAGAAGCAAACTTTTGGTTGCATGGAGAGCATCAGAGTTCTGGATTAACTAAAATCCTTGATTATAAGACTGTGTATTACTAATTTATATGTAAGGATTTCTTCTATTTATCAGTTTTACTAAATTCCTATGAACACATTGAAGTCCTACTTAATCCCTGTAAATTAACTAAGGATCAAAAGGTCTGGAATACTATTTCGAGGCTCCATCCATTTCACATTTAAAAATGTCCTAGGGGGTGACAGCAAAAGACCCATGGAAAGGAAGCAGGGTAAATAGTATATTATATATAAATGATCCCATGCCAAGAATTGAAAGCCAAAAGGCTAATAAGAGTCAAAACTCCTAAGAAATAAATATGTATCGAAACAAAGTGCTGAATCATATGAGTACAAAATTGCCAAAATTTATTCTCCGTCTGTGAGCTGAAAATTAAATACATCTCTCACACAAAAGGACACTATGGATAGAGGAGCCTAAATAAAAAATTCAGAAAGAAAGGCATGAGGAGGACTCAAAAGGACAAAAAGTCCAAAAGCACAAAAAAGTGCAAAAAATGGCATGGGAATGAGGAGCAAATGAATATTTCTATTTACCATATGTTACAATCCTGTGGTGCCCGAGCTAGAAGCTACCTGAAGACAAGGTAAAAATGAAACCCATCTTCCTAGCCTCAAAAGAGTTATCTCGACTTTGAAATCTTGGGTTCCATTTTCTTAAAATTAGACTATTATCAATGATTAAAAGTACATATATTTTCCATTGGGGAATTCAAGACATCTAGAAGAATTCAACATGTTTGTTTTATTGTAAAGCATTCTGTTACTTAAGGAAGAAATTGTCCAGAGATTTGGGTTCACCAAAAAGTCACCAATTGTTGCAGCTGCAACTATTTTCCCAAATTTTTAAAATTTTGGATCCTCCTTTGATTTTAGCTTGCATGAAATTGTTTGAATCCTCTAACTCTGTTTTTCTCTACTACAAATTGTATTTTGAGTTTGAATTTAATTCGGGGTTTTATTTCTCTATGCTGTCGTTCTTTCAAAGATGAAATGAACTATGTTAACCGCTGCACAACTTTAAGTCTTCCAAACACTCAATTTTATGTTTTTCGATGTTTTCTTTTATCGCTATAGGAAGTATTTTTTATCTCTGAATTGGGGCCTTAGTCCTTATGTTTCCTATCGTTGCAGCTCCGTAGTGCACTTACCACCCGATTTATAGTCTTTATGTTCACTGATGGATAATTCTAATGCTCGTTGATGCCTTGGTTTTTCAACTTTTTACTTTGCAATGTTTTTTTTTTTTCGCTATCAGAGTGGTTTTGACTATTTATCGGGGGGGTTACTCCTATGCGTTACCGACATGGCGGAAGCATTGAGACTTTGGTCACTGATACCTAGCCCTCCAAGCTTCCGATTTCCGATGTGTGGATGACAGCATTTAATGTTTTATTCTGCCGACATTTTATGTTGACCCGAGATCCTTAGTCTATAAGGTCTCTACCGTTGCGGTGGTTTAGTGATCTAACCATCTGACTTACAGTGTTTCCGCTCACCGATGGGAGTTTTGTTTTTACCTGATGCTTAAGTGTTTCACACTGGTAGGAGTTTTCCCACCTTTCCCATGTGCTTTTAACCTATTTTTCGATGGAAATGACTTTGTCATTTTTCATGCTGCCATTGGAGGTGTCGTGTTAGTTTTTCCACATTCAATCTAGCATTATGTTAGGATATTTAACTGAGAGAACAACAGGTACAAAAATCAAACACAAGAGACAATGAACACAGTTTTTTTCAATGGGGAAACCATAAATGGAGAAAAACCCGCAACGTCCTCAGAGATAGAATCAGCACAAAAAGTAAAACCCCAAAACAGTAAGATGCACTCCCGACAGCAGTAACCTTCTTCTTGTCTAGCCCAGTTTCTTCTCCTTCCTCATCTATGTGCTACACTTGAGTGTGTGAGTGATGTGTGATAAATAGAGAGTCCAGCTCTCTATTTATACTAATCCCAACATGACTAAAACCCTACTAAGGCCGACCTCTACTTAGAGATTCTAATAACCCTAGTGCCCCAGAACTGTCGGGACTTTAACCCTTAGATAATCAGAGGGTTACCCACAATGACTTGACATGACCTATTTACTTTATTGATTCTCCCAATCGGAACATCGGGGTATGACATAACATGATAACATCCTGGAATAAACATTAGGTTATAATAGATAAGAAATACAAGTGAATACATTCCGAATTTACAATTACATCAACACTCCCTCTTAACTAGGAAGGTATTCTCTTGACACAATTTTCATCACTGGTATTCTTCTCTGGACCTTCTCGTCATCTGCATATTCAAGTCATATTCATCTGTATATAGATCATCTCTTGATCTATATCATCGTCACTGGATCATACTCGATCTGGATCATCACTGGACATCATCACTGGATCTGGATCATAACTCGATCTGGATCATCACTGGACATCATTACTAGATCTGGATCATCACTCAGTCTGGATCATCATTGCTGGATCTAGATCATCACTCGATCTGGATCTCATGGAGTCATCATAACTGGATCTAGATCATAGCTCTATCTGGATCATCTCTGGTCATCATCATGTGTGCTATCTCATGATTCTTCTCATCATAGGAAGTTCTACAGAGCCAGCCTTATTTCATGCTAGTTGTAGGCCTAGCCATCATGTAGGTCTTCTTCAGTGCTTATATCTGACCTACTCGTCAAAATGGTCTGCCCAACACTTACATCTGACCTACTTGTCAGAAAGGCACACCCAACACTCACATTTGATCATGTAGAAGCCTATAATCACATCAAAAAGGCCCAGCACTCACATTCACTAGCATGATAGGACATCACTATCATCTGTGAAAAGGATTCAACACTTATATCTGACCTGGTAGGAACCAAATCCTACACCCTTGTCAGAAAGGCTTGCACTCACATCTGACCTGGTAGGAACTAAATCCTACACCCTCACTAGAATGGTCCCCAATCCCAAACTGAGCTACCTAGCAATGGACCAGGTGCCTCCATTCTCCCGCTGAATGGCAGTTACCCTTATATCTGACCTGGTAGGAACCAAATCCTCCACCCTTGCCAGAATGGCCTACACTCACATATGACCTGGTAGGAACCAAATCCTACACCCTCTCCAGAATGGCCCCCAGTCCCAGACTGAGCTACCTGGTAACTGACTAGGTGCCTCCACTCTCCCGGAGAGTGGCAGTTGCCCTTACATCTGACCTACTCGTCAGAATGGCCAGCACTGATATCCGACATGGAAGGAACTTAATCCTTTAGCCGTGACAGAATGGCTCAGCCCTTATATCTAACCTACTCATCAAAATGGCTCTCTCAGTCCCAGACTGAGTGTTCCTAGTAACTGACCAGGTACCTCCATTCCCAGAATTGCATTCAACACTCATATTTGACATGGAAGGAACCAAATCCTCTCACCATGACAGAATGGCTTATCCCTTATATCTAAATTTCCCGTAAGAATGGCTATGGATCTCAACACTCATATTTGACATGGAAGGAACCAAATCCTCTCACCATGACAGAATGGCTCAGCCCTTACATCTGACCTGCTCATTAGAATGGCTTCTGGACTCGTCACTTTCCCTTGGAAGGGACCTCAATCTGGAGAACACCAAGATTCTCCCTGAAGTACTCAAACTTCACTCTAGCCAATGGATTCATCAACACATAAGCTATTTGATCATCTGTCGCAACACACTAGAGCTTCACTGCTCCCCTCTGCACCATATCCTTGATATAGTGATACTTGATCTCGATATGCTTTGACTTGTCATGGAACACTGGATTCTTTGACAACTTCACACAACTCTGGTTGTCACAATGTATACAAGTAGCATCCAACTGGAGATCAAATAAATCAAATAGTATCTTCCTCAGCCATACTGCCTCACAACTAGCTGAACAAGCTGTGACATACTCTGCTTCAGTTGTACTCCGTGCCACACAGGATTGCTTCCTACTAAACCAAGAGATCACACTTGATCCGATACTGAAGCAACACCCTGAAGTGCTCTTCCTATCGATGGCACTGCCTGCCCAATCTGAATCAACATAACTCTCCAAGTTAATCTTCTGATTCACATCGTACTTGAGCCCATAATCAACTGTACCCCTCAGGTACCTCAGAATATGCTTTGCAGCAATCAAGTGAACATTTCTTGGATCTGTTAAGAACTGGCTCAAGGTGTTCACAACAAAGCAAATGTATGGTCTCGTGTTCGTCAGGTACATCAATGACCCAATCATCTGACGATACATCGTAGCATCAACCGACTCTGATGAAGCATCACTTAATAGCTTCAGGTTTGATGCCATAGGTGTGGCCATAGCCTTGCAGTACATCATCCCAAACCTCTTCAGGATCTCTACTGCATACTGCCCTTGTCCAAGGAAGATTCCATCTACACTCTGCCACACCTCCATACCTAGAAAATAATGCATCATACCCAAGTCCTTCATTTCAAACTCGGCAGCAAGATTTCTCTTCGTATCAACAATCAACCCATCCATACCAGTCACAAACATATCATCTACATATAGTAGAAGCATCACTGGGTTGCCATCTTCAACCTTGTAGTAAAAGTTGGAATCTGCTTTACTCTTGGTAAATCCCAAACTGGATAGAAAGCTGTCAATTTTTTCGTACCATGTCCCGGGTTCCTGTTTCAAACCATACAGGGCTTTCTTCAATATGCACACATGAGACTCCCTATCATGTGTCTCAAAACCGAGTGATTGTTCTACATACACTTCCTCTTCCACTACACCATTCAAGAAGGTAGTCTTGACTTCCATCTGGTGTATCTTCCATTTCATTACTACAGCCAGAGCAAGTACTGATCTGATGGAAGTGTATCTGGATACAGGTGCAAAGGTTTCTTCATAATCTATTCCTTCTCTGTAAGAGAAACCCCGAGCTACAAATCTTGCCTTATATTTTTCAATGCTACCGTCTGCAGCATGTTTGATCTTGTAGATCCATTTGGAAGTTACAACTGACTTCCTGTCTGGTCTTGGGACAACATCCCAAACATCATTCTTCATGATCAATTGGTATTCTTCGATCATAGCATCCTTCCATTATTTTCATTCTGCTGCTTCTTCATAACTGGAAGGTTCTTTATCAATGAAATCACATAGTAAAGCTACATACCCAAAGTAGGATCTAGTCCTCTTTCTTTCTCTGTGATTCTCTTCTGGAGCCCCATATCTTTCCGCACCTTGGATAAGTTCTCATACCCAAGTGGGTTTCCTCTTATGAGTATTCTTCTCCAGAGGTGGATCTACAGGTCTTTGTGGTTCTTCAAATTCTCGACCTTATTCTTGAGCTTCTTTGTTCATGGTTGTATCATGAACTTTGGGCGCTTCTACTTCTTTAGGTTCTTCAGCAGGTCTCTTTCTAGATTTGTTGTAAGCTATGTCTTCATCAAATGTCAAATCCCTGCTGATTTCAATCTTCTTGTATCCTGAGAAATATATTATGTAAGCCTTCAAGCTTTCAGAGTATCCCACAAATATACCCTTCTTTCCTGAAGGATCTAATTTTGTCCTCTTATCTTTTGGAATGTGTAGGTATACTAGACAACCGAATATTCTGAGATGGCTGAATTCTGGTTTCTTGCCGAAGAAGACTTCTTCAGGAGTCTTGTTCTCGAGTACTCTATGTGGAGTACGGTTCTATACATACACCTCTTTTCTAGCAGCTTTCCCCCAAAGATGCATAGGAATGTCTTGATAATGAAGCATTGCTCTTGCAGCTCCCATGAGATTCCTATTCTTCCTCTTTTCAATCTCATTCTGTTGTGGATTGTAAGGAGTGGACAACTCCCTCTTAATCCCTGATTCTTTGCATAGCTCTTTGAATTCATTTCAAATTAATTCTCTGCCATTATCTAATCGAATGGTCTTGATCTTGTTTTTAGTGTGGTTCTCGATCAAGGCTTCGAATTCCCTGAACTTGTTGAATACTTTGTCTTTGTTCTTCATGAAGTAAACCCATGTGTTCCTAGAGAAATCATCAATGATAGAAACATAATATGCATACTTGCTTAGTGAATTTGATGACATAGGACCGCATACACTGGAGTGGATGATTTCCAAGATTCCTTTTTCTTTGCTTTCACTGCTTGAAAATGTCTTCTTTTTATTATTTCCTTTCGCACATCCTTTGCAGACACCATCATGTTTTGCTTGGATTTCTGGAAGACCTTCAACAGCTTTTCTTGCAATAGGTAGTGCTCTGTAATGCACATGTGCAAGCCTTCTATGCCAAAGTTCACTTGGATCTACTGTGTCATGGACCAAGGCTTGTTCTGGATGGCCCTTTAATTTGTACAATCCTCCTTCTTGTTCTCCAATAACTATCGCATCATCGATAGCCTTTCCTTTTGGCCACATGATGACTTGACCATCTATGAATGCAACTCGCATTCCTTTTGCATCTAATGCTGATATGGAAAGGAGGTTCTTCTTGAGTCCTAGCACAAACAATACTTCTTTCATTGTTAGAGACTTTCTAGAGTCTAGCTTATAGGAATATTCCCCACTACCTTTTATTGGATATTGGTAGTCATCTCCTAGCTTCACCTTGTGAGGTGATTCATGTTCTAACAGTCTCACAAAGGATTCCTTGAATCCTGTCTTATGTTTGGAAGTCCCACTGTCTATAATCCAATAATCACTTCCATGAGTAATGTTACCTGTGAGAGAGGAAATCAAAACATATTCATCCTCGCTTGAAGAATCTTCACTTTCATATCTGGTTCTTTTCTTGGATGGTTCATCATCCTCTGCAGCATGAGCATGATGTATTCTTTTGTTGCTCCTCTTTATTATTTTTTGTTTATTAGGATAATTTCTTGCATAATGTCCCGCTTCATCACATGTATAACATATGATCCTAGATAAATATTTTCTAGAGTTATCTTTGTGAGAGTGCTTACCTCTAGAGTTGTGAGATCTTCTTTTGGTTGACTTGGAATGTGATTTAGAGTGTACCATGAGAGCTTGATCTTCACTTCCCATCATTTCTTATAGAGCCGCTATCCAAGCTTCTTCTTGAGAGCACTCTTCCCATAGCCTGTTGAACTTGACTAACTTCTTTCTAGCACAGATTCCTTGGATGAAAGAATCCCATGACCTAGGAAGGCCATTCAAGGTAGTCATCACAATCTCTCCATTTTCCACTTCTTCATACACAGCTTTTAGTTGTTCCTTGATATGAGAAACTCTTGTGAAGTAAGACTGGATTGTTTCTGCATTCTGAATCTTCACATTCTTTAGTTGGTTTCTTAGAGTCATCTTTCGGTTTATGTACTTCCCTTAAAACAATTTGGTTAGGGCATCAAACATAGCTTTAGGTGTCTTTAGAGAGGACACCTGTGGTATGAGATGGTCCTTGGTAGAATCAACAATGATTCTCTTTTCCATAACTAATTTCTTCTTATGCAAGGCCTTAGCTTTATCTCCCTCTGGAACTAGAACCTCCTCATGGATGTAGGAGTCCAACTCATTCTCTTCCAGGACCAGGGAGATCCTATACTTCCAAGATCGGAAGTTATCAGATCCCTCAAGATTTTGATCAAGCTTGGTATGATGAGACATCTGAACTGAGAACCTTAAATGGAAATACAAAATATTTTAGATCTTACCAGGTCAAGATGTCAGATCTGAAACTTGAGCTGAAATCCTGCAAAGCTGGTTCAGGAGCAAATTAGGCTTTTGCTTTTCTGGAGTTCTATCCACCCAAATGCCTTGAAATTTATCCCTAACGTTGATTTTGGGGAGGATATAAATCCAGGCCTAGGATCACTAAAAAATTCCTCTTTTGTTAAAATCCCTAATTTCTAGCAGCAGTGACAGGTCCAAAACTGAAAAAACCTTAGAATTGGATTATGCTTCGACAGAAAGATGCGCCCTAAGGAGGAGAGTTATTCCACCTTGCTTTTGCTGAAAATCTATGGAAAGAGATCCACAAAGTATGAAGCCCTAGTTCTCATAGCTGCACAGTGTCTTATTCTCAGGTTAGCTCTGATACCATGTTAGCTCTTCAACATTCAAGCTAGCATTATGTTAGGATCTTTAATTGAGAGAACAACAAGTACAGCAATCAAACACAAGAGACAATGAACAAAGTGTTTTTCATCGGGGAATATATAAATGGAGAAAACCATACAACTTCCTCAGAGATAGAATAAACACAAAAAGTAAAACCCCAAAATAGTAAGATGCACTCCCGACAACAGTCACCTTCTTCTTGTCTAGCCCCAGTGTCTTCTCCTTCCTCAACTATGCATTGCACTTGAGTGTGTGAGTGATGTGTGCTAAATAGAGAGTCTAGCTCTCTATTTATACTAATATCGACATGAATAAAACCCTACTAGGGCCGACCTCTACTTAGAGAGTCTAATAACCCTAGTGCCCCGAAACTGTGGGGACTTTAACCCTTAGACAATCGGAGGGTTACCCACAATGACTTGACATGACTTGTTTACATTATTTATTCTCCGGACCGGAACATCGGGGTATGACATAACATGATAACATCCCGGAATAAACATTGGGTTACAATAGATAAGAAATACAAGTGAATACATTCCAAAGTTACAATTACATCAACATGTCGAATTGGTCTAGATGCAGCCAAGATTAGGATAAGGAGTTTGCTTTTCGGATTTGTGGTTTTTGGACTTCGCTGAGTTCAAGATATGAAAGTGCAGGATTTTCTCTGCATTATTATTTTTTCTCTTCATGCATTAATATTTTTTCATTTTACAAGATGTATCTGTTAGTACAGTTTGAGTTACTTTGTCAAACGCTAAGTGATTTAAGAATAGGTTGTTCATGACAGGATGATGGCTGCTGCAGAGAGGATATGTCTAGGAGACTAAGATGAAAAAAATGAGGCACTAGGTAAGGAAGATAAAGAAAATGAAGAAACGGAGGAGAAGAATTTAAGGATTGAGATCTCAGACAGATCGATAACAGCAAAGGCCTAGGCTTGGTAGGACTTCATCAGTTACCAAGTTGGTCCTTTTCATAAAAGTGATTTTAAAATCTTATATTCGAAATGTAACGTTTGTGTGAATCATGAGCAATCACAAAAGACAAAATTGTAAGATTACACGGTTGGGGGAGCCCAAAGGGCACCGAGGGGCAATCCAAGAGTTTGGGTTGTAGTATAAATATGGGAAAGTTAGAGGGAATAAGGACTTTTTCCCAGTTAGACTTGTGAGAACATGTTGTAAGAAGAACTATTTCCTTTTGCAATAGATAATTACAATTTTTCCTGTTGGAGAAAGCTTTGGTGGAATGTTCAAATGCTTTGCAATGGATGTTGTTGAAGGGGAACTATTTCGTTTTCAGCTTTTATCCATTAACTGTGAGATCATTCTAACTTGTTGAACCTATGTTCTTGTATGAATTCTCTCTAGTTTATTTTATGGAATTTCCACTATGAGTAATGAATGCTTTTCAATAAACAATGAGCTATCTTGTTGTTCATCCATCTATTCATGTTTATGTGTATTGAAATAAAGAATAGTTACCTGTGATTTTTCTTAATGCATGAACAATAATACATTACTCATTAAATGATGATCTCGCTCCCTAGGGACAGTGTAGTTAAGTTAGTTTTAGTTTCCTTGCTATGTGTGATTTAGATGCGAGAGAGTTTAAGATGAGAGGTAAGAACCTACGCATCACATTGTGACCGCTCCTCGTATTCTCTATCAATATTCATTCTTAGATAGGCACATGCATATCATACTTAAAACTAAAAAACTAAAAAGATACATGGTGGACTGGGTCGTAATCGATAAAACCCTTTATTTTGGTTACTTGAACTACGATAGCCGGACCGCAAACCAGACGGATTCCCCGTAACAAACAGTAATGGGATAGTTGGGAATGTTTACTAGGGAGAATCCCTTGTTGTTGTCGCCTATGATTTTCCAGGCCTCAACAGAAGGAGAGACCTTGTTACCCATGGAACCAAAGGCTCGGTCCAACCAAAATAATCAAGCATATCTCTCTGAAAGGAAGATTCATTTCTCCAAAGAAAAATTCCCTAATCAATACAAATGCCTCACCTGAAGGTGTAGGCAAGTGTTAAATGGATTTTTGAACCTAAATAAAATTATACTCAAACTTGAAGTTCTCTAAACTTGAAGGTTTTTCATCCAAATCCTAAACCATGAAATCTTATTTCTAGACTCTAGCATCCATCAACTAGTACTTTCCCTGCTCATTTGTTCCATTCAAATGAATATTAAAACTTTGTACCAAATTTTAATAGAAACTATTCTAAGTTGACATAACCAAGCCAATAATAAATAGATAGACAATTGTTCATCAGTAGTGTTAGGTCATGATTTTGTCTTCCTTAGTTTCATGCTTTTATTTATGTTTTTGAACCTTGCTAGTATTTTTGCTTCTAGGAAATTTTGTTTATAAAGATAATTTTGAGTTCAAAATTTTAATTTTCATGATTTTGATTTTTAAAGCCTGCTTTTATAAATTTTTCTTTGATTTCATTATTGAAGGGTATTACAAGGCATATATGGATTAAATAAGTTTTATAAATGACACTAAGGTCGATATTGAACACATAAACCAAGTTTTAATCCTAATTAGTGGCCTAATGATGTGAAATTATTTGATTGGACTTTCTTGTAGCGCAAGAGCAAAATTGATCCACTACAGCGCTACAAAAAAGTTGCGAATGCTAAAATCATCATTTTTTCAGTCCGATTTTTTTTGGGTGTCTTATCTCCGAGGTGTTAATCATATCATTTGATGCATTTGATACATGTCTTGCATAGTTTTGTCATTGAAATAGGTGGATGATCATCATAAGAGGTAGATCATGGCAATTGCATGCAGAGCAGGGTGAATGATGAAAGCGAGTAGAATGAGCCAGATTTTTCAGGAGTATGTTCCTTATCTTAAGGACACAAAGGATATTGAAGGCCATGGCGAGAAGACACTGCTGAGATATTGATATTTTTCAACTGAATGAGCAATTAGGGTTTTTCAGCAGTGACTGTTTGAAGTGGTTTGGACAGTTAGAGACAGGTGGACCATGAAATTAGACACTTAACCATTGAAGTGATTGCATTCTAGCGCTTGTATTGGTCTTCTAAACAAGTAGCCCATGTGTCATTGCTAGGGTTTGCTTAATTTGGGGCTTTTCTGATAAACTCCTTAATGATAAAATTCGAAGGAGGAATATGAGTTTTTCACCTAATACACTGTGAATGATGAATTATTAACAAATATATTCAAAGTATTCATCATTTAATAGTAAAATTCAAAGAAGAACTTGTTGGAATTCCCTAAACTCTGTAATTGGGTCAAACTGTTGTAATTTGGCACAAAAGACTTCTGAACTGTGTGTTGGGACAGATTGTTATGATTTGAAGATAGTTAGATTGTGGGATATCGACATATGATATTAAACCATAGTGAATATGAAGAAAAGTGGAAAAACAAATAGAGCTGAGCCCACTGACCTAAGCTGGGTAGATAATTTTTCAGAATGTGCAGAGTTATTTTCAAATGCAGGATGGTTGACATTTTTCAAAAAGATTGATGGATATCATGCAGAGGTGTCTCATAAATTTGCTCAGTGCTATGATAAATACATTTTGTCTTTTGATACTTTACAATTCAAAATGACTAAGGAGTTGGTAGTTGAGTCAATGGGCATCTTGAATGAGGGAGAATTATGGTTTAAGAAGGTTCCATTCACCTTCAATGCACAAAAGTACTTACTTCTCGGTGAAATTGCAGATTGGGGTAAAGGTGTACCAATTCATAACTTCAAACCTGAATGGATAGAGCCCATTAAAGTTTTACAGAGTTATATTACCCATGAGAGTAGATATGCCTTTGTTTTCAAATACCACTTCAGATTTCTTCAGCATCTCAGTGATGAGTCCAAGATGAACTTACCCTTTTTCTTTCTGAAGAGCCTGCAAAACGTGTCATGCAGGGTTAAGGAGCACCAAAATCATACAAGGCAGTCCATTTTTCATCATGGACTTATTAAACTTATCATAAAAACTGTTTTGCAGAGTAGAGGAAAGACTTGGGAGTATTTTATTTTCTGGTCAGGTTTTCAAAATGGTCAAGAAGGACAAACTCACAGAAGACAAGCTGATAAAGGGCAGACTTTGATTAGAAATCTCAGGCGAAAGGTAAATGTCAAGGATGAAGACAAGGTTAAATTAGAGGAAGTTTCATATCATGTAAATGAATACTTTGAATCTAAACAACACCTTAATGACAATGAGAGCAAGAATTTACAGTCATATATTAAGGAAGCTGAGCCTATTGAAAATGTTGTACCTACAGATACAATTTCTGCTAAGAATGTTTTACCTACAGAGACAATTTCAGATGAAAAAGAAGAGATCGAAGTATAAAGACAAAGTCCTATCATAGTTTTATCAGAAGATGAGAAATGCCTATTTGATGATGATAAAGTCCCTGTCACTTATGCAACTAGGGTTTGGACTGAGCAGGAATTTCATAGCTATGGTGATGAGGTAATACTGTCAAAAAGAAAGAAACTAAAAGTTGTTGAGTTTGCCTCAGTTATTCATTAGGGTAATACTTTCAAAATATTGGGGGAGATTGCTCCTATGTGGAGACCTAAAACCAGACCCAGAAATAAACTCAGATTGAATATGAAGAAGTTGCTCAACCCCAAATTGAACAAAGAAAGAGTAACAGTGATAGATGATTCTTCATCTGAGGAAAAATTGAATGATGATAAAGATGACAGTAATGGTAAAAGGTCCATTGAATAAAAAAGAGAGTTTGTCCTGACTGATACTAAAATATCTGATATATTTCTAGAAGTACGAAGTCAGATGTTGCAGGAACAGCAAGAAGGTGAAATAAAGAGTTCTTACTCAGCGAAGAATGTGATGGTTGAGGAAAAGGTTCCATTTAAAGCTGAGAGTGAAGAACACCTAGGTTTTCCTGAAACACTTACAGAATTGTTGCCAGAAGATGAAGAAATTTATAAGAGATTGAATATTCCATGGCTTCCAAATGAGAGGCAAACCATAGCAAGAAATAAAACCTTTGATTCAGGAAAAGAGAATTTACAAAGAAGTGTAAAACAATATAAGTATCAAGTTGAATACATGCAGGATACCAATGATGGATTAGTCATGGAAAATAGAAAGCTCAGAGAGGATTCAGAGGAGGTGAATAGCCATTATCAGGAGCTGATTGCAGTTTCAAGAGAAGCATTGAAAAGGAAGAGGAATAGAGAGGGACAGTTCACAATGTTGAAGAAAACCATCCAGGACCAGCAACAGCATAATGAAGAGCTCATGAGGAAGATTGCAGATATGGAGGCAGATCAGTTGAAGGAAAGAAGAAAAGCTCAAGCCCTGGAAGGGATTTCCTTATTAGCTGAGGCAGCTAAGGATCTTTAAAGTTTGTTAAGATAATCAGTTATTAGCTAGGTTTGAAAGTTACTTTATTTTTGTAAATATTATTTAGATGGAACTATTCGATGGGTAGACTAAAAAACAGTTAGGGTTTGGTTCCTTAACCAATTTTGGAGAATGGTATAAGTGTAAGTCTCAAAGAAGGCAAATGGTTTGATTTTTTGGCTGGCAAGAGGAGGTCTTCAGACTTGTTCATAAGCTAAGTAAAAGACTCTTATGTGTATTTGAGAGACTGATTATGAAATATATGCTCTATTTACCCTTCATTTTATTCTCTGGCTTCATTTATAAGTTGTTTTAGTTACTCATTTGGTAATTTCATTGCTTGTTTGAAGTTTTTATACTTGGAATGCTTGCCATTTGTGGATGAACCTCAGTGTTGTTTTCTGTTGGATTATGGTTATTATGTTATGCATCTCAACCTTTCTATGCTTATGATTTAGTGTTTATTTGGATTTATGAATGCATTCCCTCTTGTCATCAAACTTCTCAACCAAAAAACCTTGAAAACCCTAAAAACCCTATTTTGTTTTATTGAGATTATTGAGATTGTGTTGGCTTGTTCTCTTGTAGTCTGGGAACAATTTTTGGCATAAACATCGTTGGCGCCGTTGCCGGGGAATGAAGTTGAAAATATATTTTTCCCTGGGATACTTATCATTTCACTGGTTTTAATAGGTGAACTTAAACCAGCAAATCTAAAAGACTACTTTTCACCAGTTTGTCACAGTGACTACTAGGGGAATTGGAACAAGAAACAAACCTCTTTCACCTTTGGAGTTGGGTGTTTCAGATGTTGAACAAATACTGAAAATAGCAAGGAAGATTAGAAGGTCTCAGTCATCACCATCCCTATATAACCCTGATCAGTTGGATAGCTCATCACCTTTATTTGTTTTGAAAAAAGAAGAAGAAACTTCACCTTGGTTGAAGCCTATAATTCATGTTAGTAACTTTCAAGTTTTCACTGATCCTCAATCCTTCAAAAAGGAAAAAAGTAGTATCTCCTGGTAAAATTCCTCTATTTCATCTAAAATTTGGTAAAACCCCATTTCAGCCAAGTTCCAGTCAAATCTCTCCATCACTAAAGTTAGTCAACCTTAAAATGGTAGCCCAAAATCAGCGAATAGATATGATAGACCAAATGGTTGCAGCTAGGTATGCACCCTTAGTTTTGCCTCAGCCTTTAAATGCACTTCTTGGAGGTGATTATCAGAAATACCTACCTAGTTTTAATGGATAGGGTGAAACTACAGCTGAGGAACACTGGGAAGCCTTTCTCAGTTATGCTGATAACCAGAATATCGAAGCTAAGGATGTATGGATGAGGATGTTTGTGCAGAGCCTTGATGGAGATGTCAGAAAATGGTTTAGGGAGTTGCTTGCAAATTCTATCACCATCATAGAAGAGCTTCAGGACCTATTTATGAGATAATGGGGTGACACCAAAGATCATACTTATTATATAACTGAGTTTGGAGCCCTTAGGAGAAAGAAGGATGAAACCATCGCATATTTTTCGAAGAGATTCAATAAAATGTATGGCATAATTCCTGCAGAAATAAAAACTTCAGAAACATCTGCAAAACTCACATATGCAAATGCTTTTGATCACAAATTTTCCTTACTACTAAGAGAAAGAAGAACTATTTCTTTACTGAACATGCAGGATGCTACATTAGAGGTGGAGTCTAATATATTGGCTTCCAATAGATTGAAGAAGGAAATAGCTCGACAGATATATGACAGGAAAGGTAAGAGGGAAGCAGCCCCAGGGATTTCAACATCCCATTCTACAGAAGGTAAAATTGATGAGATGGCCAAGATAGTTAAGATCCTGACTGCAAAATTAAACAAGTTAGAACTAGAAAAGAATTCAAACAAACATGTCCAAGAAGGTGAAAGAAACCCTAACAATCAAAACCAATTCAGAAGACAGTTTGCTCCTCGCTTCATACCTAGAGAATGAAGAAATAATGATATACAACAAGAAAGGAGAGAGACTGAGGATCAAAGAGTACCACCCCCTCTTCAGAACAATGTTGTTGATGAAGAAGAAATTGAAGAGGAAGTGTATTTGAAGACACAGATCAAGATATGAACTATTTTGGAGAACAATTGACTGAGGGTTTTGTCACTGAAGAAATTTTTTTTAAATGCAAAATACTATGATGCTGATATGTTTGAAACAGAAGATGACTTAAATCTAAAAATGACTGCTATAACTACTGATATCGATTAGAATGAAGCAAAGAAAACTTTGAATTTGAGGTCAGGCCCAAAACAAGTAGTACAAAACCGAAAGAAGAAGGTAGTTGTACATACTAAACAACAATCTAATCCTGTATCAGAGAAAAAACAAATTCAGGATAAGCAAAAGAAGAGTATGGAGGTTGAAGAGTTAAATAAAACTATGTAGAATTTTAATTTGGAAAATGAATTAGGAAAAATAAAGATTCCTATGCCTTTTACTGAATTAATGAAAAATCCTTCTTACAAAGAATCAGTTCTTAAAATGATTAGTTCAGCAAACGGTCAGCCTCTTTCTGATACAGTGACTCTACAAGAAGAAAATCCTAAGATCTTTATTGGACCGGCTTTGGCTGAAAAAACTAAGAATGAAGCATGTGCTTCACCTCCATTTTACATTACACTAACTATCCATGAACAAATGATACATAACTGTCTTTTAGATTCAGGAGCATCACATAACCTAATGCCAAAGGCTGTCATGGAGGCTTTAGGTCTGAGTATAACAAAACCCTACCATGCTCTGTATGCTTTTGATTCATGAGCTGTAAAGTGTTTGGGTGTGATTAAAGATATGGTTGTCAGTTTGGCTCAATTACCAATGAAAAGTGTGATTATGGATGTGGTAGTAGCAGATATTACACCTAAGTTTGGGTTACTTCTCTCTAGGTCTTGGGCAAATAAAGTTGGTGGAACTTTACAAATGGATTTAACATATGCTACTATCGCTGTGTTTGGAGGAGAAAACATAAGGCTATACAGAGAGCTTCAATTTGCCTATATTGTGACAGATGACAAGAACCCTACAAACCATCCTTTATATGCTGTTGATAAAGATTTGGGTACTTGCATATTACATTTTAGTGATGATGATAATGCTGCTGGTTTGTTACAGGTTGAAAAGGAACAACCAATTAAATGCAGTAAGGAACAAGAAGATGAGCTTTGGCAATTATACTTTGATGGATCATCTTGTAAAGAAGGTGCTGGAGCAGGGGTTCTTCTCATATCCCCTGGTGGTGAAACAGTAAAGCTGATGTATAAATTATAATTTATTACTACAAATATTACTGCTGAATATGAAGCTTTTCTGTTAGGTTTGAAGGCTGCTAAAGATTTAGGCATTCAATAGATTTCTGCATATGGCGACTCCGAGTTGGTTGTTCAGCAGGTGAGGAACAACTCTCAAGTGAAACAGGATTTGCTGAAAGTCTACCAAAATGAGGTATGGGATATGATTGACAATTATTTTTTTAGCTTTTAACATTACCTATATTCCAAGGGATCATAATCAGACTGCTGATTCATTGGGCTTAGTAGCTACACATTTTAGAATTCCCAAAACCACACAGTTGAAGTATCCCATTGAGGTTAGGTATAGACCTTCTGTACCTAATAATGTAAAGCAGTGGAGATTGTTTGAAGATGACATTGAAATTAAAAGATTTTTGGAGCTTACACATGAGTTTTCTAATTCCCTGATTGATCAAGAAGAAGATGATGAGGATGAAGATGTTGAAGAGATTGCTGAAAATGAAATTGTTGGCCACAAGATTATTGAACTAAAAGGTAATTTCATCTCAAAAGGTTTGGTACCTTTAGAAAGGATATTTTCAAAAGATGATACACCTCTAAAACCTGCTGTATAGTCTTTAGAAGAGAATGTGGTGGATTGTAACATTGGTACTGCAGAACATCCAAGAATGGTGAAGATTTCAAAAGCACTCACAGCAGAACAGAGAAACAGGTACATTAAGTTGTTAAAGGAATATGTTGATGTCTTTGCATGGTATTATGAAGAATTGAGAAAATATGATACAAGGGTTATACAACATAAAGTACCTTCAAAACCGACTATTAAACCTTTTCGACAGAAATTGAGGAGGATTAATCCAGCCTTGTCTCTTGTTATTGAAAAAGAAGTTAAGAAGTTATTAGATGCCAAGATCATTGTTCCTCTCAGGTAATCTTCATGGGTTTCTAATCTAGTTCCTGTCAGGAAAAGAATGGAGAAATCAGACTGTGGGTTGACTTTAGAAACTTGAATAGATCTTCACTAAAGGATAATTATCATCTGCCTAAAATTGAGCAAATATTGCAGAAGGTTGTTGGGGCACAAAGTATTTCTATGGTTGATGGATTTTTAGGATACAATCAAATTTCTATGCATCCTGATGATAAAGAAAAAACAGTTTTTACTACTCCATGGGGAACTTTCATGTATGATAAGATGCCTTTTGGTTTAATGAATGCTGGAGAAACTTTTCAAAGAGCTATGGATATAGCCTTTGTTGGGGAAAAATACAAGTTTGTAGTGATTTACTTAGATGATATCACTGTCTTTTCACAATCAGATGATGAACATCTAAAACATTTGCAACAAACTTTCCTAAAATGCAGAAAATTTGGTTTATCCTTGAATCCAAAGAAGTCACACTTTGCTGTATAGGAAGGCAAATTATTGGGTCATTTAGTTTCAGCTGATGGTATAAGGATTGACCCAGAAATGGTGAAAGCAATATTGAATATAAGTCTGCCAAGGAGTAAAAAAGATGTCCAATCCTTCATTGGTAAAATCAACTTTCTGCGTTGGTTTATACCAAACTTTGTTGAGACTATCAAGCAAATTACAGCCATGCTAAAGAAGGATCAAGAAGTCAAGTGGACCACTAAAGCAAAGAACTCATTTGAAAAAATTAAGATGGCTCTTACTGAAGCTCCAATATTAGTAAGTCTAGATTTACCAGGGAATTTCTAACCTTTTCCTTTGCATCTGAAGATACATTGGTTGTTGTTCTGTTATAGAAGAATAAGGATGGTCTTGAACAGCCTATTGCATTCTTTAGCAAAACTCTCAGAGATTCTGAATTAAAATACAACATCTTAGAAAAACAGGCTTATTCTTTCGTAAAAGCTTTGAAATTTTTCAGAATCTATGTTTTTCATTCCAAAGTTATTTCACATGTGCCTAATGCTTCTGTAAAAGATGTTTTGACACATCCTGACAGCGAGGGAAAAAGAGGCAAGTGGATTGCTAAAATCATGGAGTATGATGTAGATATTAGACCTACCAAACTAGTGAAGGGACAAGGTATAGCTAAGTTGTTGGATGAATCAAATTGCCAAGCTTTAGGATTGCATTTGATGGTAGAGGAGCTAGCTCAGGAAGAAAGTCAAGTAGAGCTGGAGAAAGAGAATATTATGGATTTCTATTCAGCATCCACATGGTATGCAGACATTGTATATTTTATGTTGTATTTGCAATGTCCTGAACACTTAGATAAAAAAGATGTTAGGTATTTGAAGCTAAGAACTACTAAGTACTGTTTGGTAGAACAACAGCTATTTTGGAAGGATCCAGGGGGTATTCTACTCAGATGCTTAGATAAACCTAAAATTGAAGGAGTGATTTCTGAATCTCATGAGGGTGCTTGTGGCGGTCACAAGTATTGGAAGGAAACATCATACAAAATTTTAAGAGCTGGATACTATTGGCCCTCTTTATTTACATCTAGATGTATATCAGCAGGTAAGAGCATGCATCCCTTGTCAGAAATTTGCTGGTAAACAAAAATTGTTGTCATTACCTTTAAAACCAATTGCAGTAAGTGTCCCTTTTCAGCAGTGGGGTCTGGACTTTATAGGAGAGATAAATCCATCTTCCTCAGGACAACACAAGTGGATTTTGACTGCAACAGATTTCTTTACCAAATGGGTGGAAGCTATCCCCACAAGGAACGCCATAGATAAGGTGATTATGGAATTTATTGAATAAAATATTCTCAATAGTTTTGGGTGTCCTCAGAGAATAGTAACAGATAATGCAAAGGATTTTAAGTCTAAGGCAATGGGAGCATTTTGTGAAAAGAATGGCATCTTGTTGAAACATTCAACCCCTTACTATCCTCAAGGTAATGGTTTAGCTGAGTCCTCCAATAAAAATATCATTCAGAGTATCAGAAAATTGCTAAAGCATAATAAGAGATAATGGGATTCTATGTTGAAATATGCATTATGGGCTGATAGAATAACAGTCAAGCAAGCAATTGGAACTTCTGATTTCCAATTAGTGTATGGTACAGATGTAGTTTTTCCTATTCAGTTGGGTATCCCAGTGATGAATTTTTTTCAGGATTGTCAGGAAGAACCTAATGATATGCAGAGAAGGATTTATGCAATGATAGAGTTGCAGCAGAATAGAGAAAAAGTGGAAGAAAAGGCACAGCTATACAGATTGAAAATTAAAGAAAGATTTGACAGGAAAATCAAAGATAATACTTTCTCAATAGGATACATGGTTCTAAGATGGGATGCTAGGAAGGAGCAAAAAGGGAAACATAGCAAATTTGATAACCTTTGGTTTGGCCCTTTCCTAGTATCTAAGTTTTTGGAAAACAACAATTTTGTTCTACAGACTTTGGAGGGTGAGGAATTGTCAAGTCCAGTTAATGGACGATTCCTCAAGCATTTATACAGTTTTTGATGTGAATTTTAGTTTTAATTCTATATACCGGTGTGAGTGAAACATAATAAGGACTCCATAACCCAATGGAAATTTTGCAAATTAGCAGGTAGCAGTAAAGAAGGCATTGGTCTATAGGTTCTTGAAGCCTCACAAGGAGGACTTCATCCTGTAGCAGGAGCCAGATGTTAGGTCATGATTTTGTCTTCCTTAGTTTCATGCTTTTGTTTATGTTTTTGAACCTTGCTAGTATTTTTGCTTCTAGGAAATTTTGTTTATAAATATAATTTTGAGTTCAAACTTTTAATTTTCATGATTTTGATTTTTAAAGCCTGGTTTTATAAATTTTGCTTTGATTTCATTATTGAAGGGTGTTACAAGGCATATATGGATTAAATAAGTTTTATAAATGACACTAAGGTCGATATTTAACACATAAACCAAGTTTTAATCCTAATTAGTGGCCTAATGATGTGAAATTATTTGATTGGACTTTCTTGTAGCACAAGAGAAAAATTGATACACTAGAGCGCTACAAGAAAGTCGTGAATGCTAAAATCATCATTTTTTTAGTCTGATTTTTTGAAGTGTCTTATCTCCGAGATGTTAATCATATCATTTGATGCATTTGATACGTGTCCTGCATAGTTTTATCATTGAAACATGTGGATGATTATCATAAGAGGTAGATCATGGAAATTGCATGCAGAGCAGGGTGAATGATGACAGGGAGTAGAATGAGACAGAGTTTTCGGGAGTATGTTACTTATCTTAAGGACATGAAGGATATTGAAGGTCATGGCGAGAAGACACTCCTAAGAAATCGATATTTTTCAACTGAATTAGGAATTAGGGCTTTTCAGCAGCGACTGTTTGAAGTGGTCTGGACAGTTAGAGACAAGTGGAACATGAAATTTGAAATTTAACCATTGAAGTGATTGCATTCCAGCGCTCGTATTGGTCTTCTAGACAGGTAGCCCACATGTCATTGCTAGGGTTTGCTTAATTTGGGGCTTTTCTGATAAACGCCTTAATGATAAAATTCGAAGGAGGAATATGATTTTTTCACCTAATACACTGTGAATGATGAATTATTAACAAATATATTCGAAGTATTCATCATTTAATAGTAAAATTCAAAGCAGAACTTGTTGGAATTCCCTGAACTCTGTAATTGGGTCAGACTATTGTAATTTGGCACAAAAGACTTCTAAACTGTGTGTTAGGACATACTGTTATGATTTGAAGATAGTTAGATTGTGGGATATCGACAGGTGCTGTTAAACCATAGTGAATATGACGAAAAGTGGAAAAACAAATAGAGCTGAGCCCACTGACCTAAGCTAGGTAGACAATTTTCCAGAATGTGCAGAGTTATTTTCAAATGCAGGATGGTTGACATTTTTCAAAAAGATTGATGGATATCATGCATATGTGTCTCATAAATTTGCTCAGTGCTATGATAAATACATTGTGTCTTTTAATACTTTACAATTCAAAATGACTAAGGAGTTGGTAGCTGAGGCAACATGCATCTTGAACGAGGGAGACTTATGGTTTAAGAAGGTTCCATTCACCTTCAATGCACAAAAGTACTTACTTGCTGGTGTAATTGCAGACTGGGGTAAAGGTGTACCAATTCATAACTTCAAACCTGAATGGATAGAGCCCACTAAAGTTTTACAGAGTTATATTAATTGTGAGGGTAGATGTGCATTTGTTTTCAAATACAACTTCAGATTTCTTTAGCATCTCAGTGATGAGTCCAAGATGAGCTTACCCTTTTTATTTCTGAAGAGCCTGCAAAAGATGTCATGCAGGGTTAAGGAGCACCAAAATCATACAAGGCAGTCTATTTTTCATCATGGACTTGTTAGACTTATCATAAAAATTGTTTTGTAGAGTAGGGGAAATACTTGCGAGTATTTCATTTTCCGGTCAAGTTTTCAAAATGGTCAAGAAGGACAGAATCACAGAACACAAGCTAATAAAGGGTAGACTATGATCAGAAAGCTCAAGCAAAAGATAAAGGTCAAGGATGAAGACAGGGTTAAATTAGAGGAATTTTCAGATCATGCAAATGAAGACTTTGAATCTAAACAACACCTTAATGACAATGAGAACAAGAATTTACAGTCAGATATTAAGGAAGCTGAGCCTAGTGAAAATGTTGTACCTACAGAGACAATTTCTGCTGAGAATGTTGTACCTCTAGAGACAATTTCAGATGAGAAAGAAGAGATTGAAGTACAAATACAAAGTCCTATCATAGTTTTATCAAAAGATGAGAAATGCCTATTTGATGATGATAAAGTCCCTATCACTGATGCAACTAGGGTTTGTACTGAGCAGAAATTTCACAGCCATGGTGATGAGGTAATACTATCAAAAAGAAAGAAACTAAAAGTTGTTGAGTTTGCCTCAGTTATTCATTAGGGTAAGACTTTCAAAATGTTGGGGGATATTGCTCCTATGTGGAGACCTAAAACCAGACCCAGAAATAAACTCAGACTGAATATGAAGAAGTTGTTGAACCCCAAATTGAACAAAGAAAGAGTAACAGTGATAGATGATTCTTCATCTAAGGAAAAATTGAATGATGATAAAGATGACACTAAGGGTAAAAGATCCATTGAACCAAAAAGAGAGTCTGTCCTGACTGATACTAAAATATCTGATATATTTCTGGAAGTACGAAGTCAGATGTTGCAAGAACATCAACAAGGTGAAATAAAGAGTTCTTACTCAGAGAAGAATGTGATGGTTGAGGAAAAGGTTCCATTTAAAGCTGAGAGTGAAGAACACCTATGTTTTCCTAAAAAACCTACAGAATTGTTGCCAGAATATGAAGAAATTTATAAGAGATTGAATATTCCATGTCTTCCAAATCAGAGGCAAACCATAGCAGGAAATAAAACCTTTGATTCAGAAAAAAAGAATTTACAAAGAACTGTAAAACAATATAAGTATCAGGTTGAATACATACAGGAGACCAATGATGGCTTAGTCATGGAAAATAGAAGGCTCAGAGAGGATTTGAAGGAGGTGAATAGCCATTATCAGGAGTTGATTGCAGTTTCAAGAGAAGCATTGAAAAGGAAGAGGAATAGAGAGGGTCAATTCACAATGTTGAAGCAAACCATCTAGGACCTGTAACAGCATAATGAAGAGCTCACGAGGAATATTGCAGATATGGAGGCAGATCAGTTGAAGGCAAGAAGAAAATCTCAAGCCTTGTAAGGGATTGCCTTATTAGCTGAGGCAAATAAGGATATGTAAAGTTTGTTAAGATAATCAATTACTAGTTAGGTTTGAAAGTTACTTTATTTTTGTAAATATTATTTAGATGGAACTCTTCGATGGGTAGACTAAAAATAGTTAGGGTTCAGTTCCTTAACCAATTTTGGAGAATGGTATAAGTGTAAGTCTCAAAGAAGGAAAATGGGTTGATTTTTTGGCTGGCAAGAGGAGGTCTTCAGACTTGTTCATAAGCTAAGCAAAAGACTCTTATGTGTATTTGAAAGACTAATTATGAAATATATGCTCTATTTACCCTTCAGTTTATTCTCTGGCTTCATTTATAACTTGTTTTAGTTACTCAGTTGGTAATTTCATTGCTTGTTTAAAGTTTTTATACTTGGAATGCTCACCATCTGTGGATGAACCTCATTGTTGTTTTCTGTTGGATCATGGTTATTATGTTATGCATCTCAGCCTTTCTATGCTTATGATTTAGTGTTTATTTGGATTTATGAATGCATTTCCTATTGTCATCAAACTTCTCAACCAAAAAACCTTGAAAACCCTAAAAACCCTATTTTGTTTTATTGAGATTATTGAGATTGTGTTGGCTTGTTCTCTTGTAGTCTGGGAATAATTTCTGGCATAAACAAGTAGAATCCAATTATTGGCCAATTGTGCTTAGCACCTTCCATTCAATGGGAACCATAAATGATTCCCTAAAACTCAAAATGGGATGTCAAAACACTACCTCTATCATAACCTCATCTTATAGATACATTATACCCCACATAAAATATGGAGTTGCTAAAGACTTCACAAAAAATATTAAATGCTTGGGATTCCACTAAAAATGACAATTATAATCAAAATTCAATTTAGATCTAATAAAAAAATATTAATATATAAAAAACAAGAATCTCTATGCTAGATCTTAAAATCTATCCTAGCTGCAACATCAAAAATAATGTAGCAAAGAAACTCCCTTGCCAACATCAACAATCATGATATTTTCATTATTACTACTTCAATACCTTTTTACAAACTAGTAGGTGCCAATACCTATTGTTATGTAAGAACGAGTGCTCATTTTAGAGCTCTTCCTAACAAATCCCTAACCACAGGTCCATGACGAGTGCTCATTTTAGAGCTCTTCCTAAGAGAATTATGTTTCCAACCCTTGGGGTACAAATCCCAACATATAACAGATCTGAAAAATACTTAATTACAACATATTTTTTATAGTAATAACTCTGCCATGTTAGTTTTTTATCACATTTAAGCTAACATTATGATTTTAGGATCTTTTCACTGAGAGAATAACAAGCACAACAATAAAACACAAGCACATCACAAGAGACAAGAGAAACAAAGAGTTTTCCTTGGGGAAACCATAAAGGAGAAAACCCCGCAACAGTAAGAGATCTCCCAAAATAGCAGTAGTCTTCTGTCTTCTATCTAGTCCCAAAATTTCCTTCTCCAGTAGTGCGCCACACTTGGGAGAGCAAGTGATGTATTTCACAAGTGATAAATAGAGAGTCTCTCACTCTCTATTTATATTCATCCATTCACTTGAATTGCCTTTTCACATGTAGGCTCAACCTAATAATTACTACTCGAGCCTACACCTTAATTAGTGTATAATAACTCAAGTGCCCCGAAACTGTGGGGACTTACCTAATGACTTGATATGACTTGATTACATTATTAATCCTCCCGATCGGAACATCGGGGCATGACCACATGACTCAAATACATAATAGATACATCCCAGAATAAACATCGGGTTACAATATATAAGATACATAGAAGAATACATTCCAAAGTTACATATACATCAACACTCCCTCTTAACTAGGAAGGTATTCTTTTGACACAATTTTCAGTGCTAGTCTTCTTCTCTGTATCAACTGGATCATCTCGTCTTCAAGTCATCTTCGTCTTCAAGTCATCTTCATCTTCAAGTCATCATCAGATCTGGATCATCATCACTGGACTGGATCTGGATCATCACTTGATCTGGATCATTACTACTGGATCATCATTACTGGATCTGGATCATCACTCGATCTAGATCAACACTGGTGCTATCTCATGATTCTTCTCATCATAGGAAGTTCTAGAGAGCCAGCCCTTTTTCATGCTGGTTGTAGGCCTACCCTCATGTAGGTCTTCATCCAGCACTTACATCTGACCTGCTCGTCACAAAGGCACACCCAGCACTCACATATGATCATGTAGTAAACTACAATCCCATCAGAAAGGCCCAGCACTCACATTCACCAGCATGATAGGACACACCTACTATCATCTATGAAATGGCTCAGCACTTACAACCACCAGCATGATAGGACACACCTACTATCATCTGTGGGAAGGCACAACGCTCACATCCACCAGCATGGTAGGACACACCTACTACCATCTATGGAAAGGCTCAGCACTTACAATCACCAGCATGGTAGGACACACCTACTACCATCTGTGAAAAGGCTCTGCACTTACAATCACCAGCATGGTAGGACACACCTACTACCATCTGTGAAAATGCACTGCACTTACAGTCACCAGCATGATAGGACACACCTGTTATCATCTGTGAAATGGCACAGCACTTACAGTCACCAGCATGATAGGACACACCTACTATCATCTGTGACAAGGCTCAACACTTACATCCATCCAGGTGGGAACACATCCTGCTCACAATGATGGAAGGGCATGAAATCATATCTGATCATGAGGGGAACACATCCCAACAATCATATCAGAATGGCCCCCAGTCCTCCTCGACTGAGCTACCTGGTAAATGACCAGGCACCTCCATTCTCCTAGAGAATGGAAGTTGCCCTTACATCCGACCTGCTCATCGGAATGGCCAACACTCACATCTGACATGGAAGGAACTTAATCCTTTAGCCATGAGCAGAATGGTTCAGCCCTTACATCTGACCAAGTGGGAACACATCCCTCTATCACATCAGAATGGCTACTCAGTTCTTACACTGAGTGTTCCTGGTAACTGACTAGGTGCCTCCATTCCTAGAATGGAAATTGCTCTTACATCTATCCTGCTCGACAGAATGGTCAGCACTCATATCTGACATGGAAGGGAGCAACCCTACCACCATGATAGAATGGCTTAGCCCTTATATCTGACCTACTTGTCATAATGGCTATGGATCTCAGCACTCATATCTGACATGGAAGGAACCAATCCTCTCACCATGACAGAATGGCTCAGCCCTTACATCTGACCATGGAAGGAACCAATCCTCTCACCATGTCAGAATGGCTATGGGTCTCATCACTTTCTCTGGGAGGAAGCCTCGATATGAAGAACACCAAGTCTCTCTCTGAAGTACTCGAACTTCATCCTAGCCAATGGCTTCGTCAATACATCAGCTATATGTTCCTTCGTCACAACATACAGGAGCTTCACTGCTCCTCTCTGCACCATATCCCTGATATAGTGATACTTGATCTCGATATGCTTCGACTTGTCATGAAACACTAGATTCTCTGACAACTTCATGCAATTTTGGTTGTCACAATGTATACAAGTAGCATCTAACTGGAGATCAAATATATCAGACAGTAGCTTCCACAGCCATACTGCCTCACAACTAGTTGAACAAGCTGTGACATACTCTGCTTCAGCCATACTCAGTGCCACACAGGATTGCTTCTTTCTAATCTAGGAGATCACACCTGATCCCATATTGAAGCAACATCCCGAAGTACTCTTCCTATTGATGGCACTACCTGCCCAATCTGAATCAACATAACCTTCCAGGTTAATCTTCTGATTCGCATCGTACTTGAGCCCATAATCAATTGTACCCTTCAGGTACCTCAGAATATGCTTTGCAGCTATCAAGTGAACACTCCTCGGATCTGTCAAGTACTGGCTCAAGGTGTTCACAGCAAAGAAAATGTCTGGTCTCGTGTTCGTCAGGTACATCAATGACCCAATCATCTGACGATACATCGTAGCATCAACCGACTCTGACGAAGCATCACTCAATAGCTTCAGGTTCGATGCCATAGGTGTGGTCATGCAGTCCATCATCCTGAATCTCTTCAGGATCTCTACTGCATACTTCCCTTGTCCAAGGAAGATCCCATCTGTAATCTGCCACACCTCCATGCCTAGAACAATAGTGCATCGACACATAACAGGAGCATCACTGGTGTTCTATCTTCAACCTTGAAGCAAAGGTTGAAATACACTTTACTCTCAGTAAAGCCTAGAATCATCAGTAATCTTCCCATCCTGTCGTACCATGTCGAACCTCAGGATCTTCTGCAATCACTCCCTCTGAAGTGGAGCATCATACTCCCTCTATCTTCCGTACTCTATGCACTGAAACATTCTGTACTGGAGTGACAAGTAGTATCCATCTAGGATCACTGGATACTAAGATCCTCTATCTTGAACTTCTTCAAAAGTTCATCTTGCACCCATCTGTGAGCTTGTCATCCTCTATCAACCTTGTGGAAAAGGTTAAGATATTCATCAAGCTCATCATGTATGCGTTATCCCATGGGTGTCTTCTGAACTCGTACAAAGATTTATTTCATTTGCACACATGATTATGCATGTCATGTGACTTCAATTCTATTAGCTGTAAATGTTTCTTTGTAGACTATGCCTTCTCTTCATGAGAAGCTTCATGCTACGAATCTTGCTTTGTATCCCACGATGTTTCCATCTACTGCATGATGGAACTATGAACTTCTCTTCAGGTCTCGATACTACGCCCAGAAATCATTCTTCTTGAACTAATCTTCCCTTTCTTCTTGGTGGCTGGAAGGTTCTGCATCAATGATGTCACTACACTCATCATATTATTCTTTGTCTTTGAACTATCGTCACTTGTTCTTCGGAACAAGTCTTCATTCTTCTTTGCTTGTAGGCGATTATGTATGCAATCTTTCCTACAAGTCAAATGCAATTGTATGGTTAGAAACATTTCATAAGGAATATTTATACTGGCAAACACTTATGCATAAATATATTATCATGCAACTATTTTAGCCAATACAACATTCATCCATATCTCATTGAAACTTTCTAGATGCCTTCCATCTCTACCAGGACAACATTGAGATTGTGCACTAATCCAATATGTCAGCAAAGAGGTTTCATTCTAGATAAGTAGCAATGGAGAATTTGTATAGCCCCATGAGCTACTTACCCATCACATGCATATTAGTAGTATTCTGTCATTAATGAAAACATCCTATCATGCATAATACAATAACTGAATATAAACAAATGCATAACAAAATAATATAATGAAATGACAATTGAATACTTATCTTTATTTGTTTCGAGGGTAGACTCCTTCTTGAGCCTTCAGCTTCATCGTCTTCTTCATTCATAATAGCATCATTTCTTATCCAAAAGCTAAGGTGGATAAGAATTTCTTCAAGAGTTGAGTTTTTCATATTCCTCATTGATTGAGGGATCTTCTTTGGATGGCGATATCTTGATCTTCAATTGCTCCCTTCTTCTCTTCTCTTCTTATGATTCAAGCTTCTTCTTCTTCCCAAAGTTTGCTGAAAGTAATCACTTCCTTTTGGAACACATTCCTTGAATGAATTCCACGATCATGGGAGGCCATTCAAGGTGGCCATCATCACTTCTGCATTCTTCACTTTTTCTTTTACCACTTCAAGTTGTTCTTGATTTGAGAGACTCTTATGACTGCATGGTCTCTGCATTCTAGATCTTCACATTCTTCAACTGGATTCTTTAGGTCATATTCTGATTTTTGTTCTTCCCTTCAAATAGCTTGAAATTATGTTCTTCCGTTCTGCAACCCCATTCTGTTGTGGATTATAAGGAGTTGAAAACTCCCTCTTAATCCCTGCTTCTTTGCATAGCTCTTTGAATTCATTCGAAGTGAATTCTCCACCATTATATGATCAAATGGTCTTGATTTTCTTTTCAGTATGGTTCTTGATCAAGGCTTTGAATTCCTTGAACTTGCTGAACACTTCATCTTTGTTTTTCATAAAGTAAATCCATGACTTTCTAGAAAAATCATCAATAAAAGAAACATAGTATGCATACCCGCATAGTGATTTTGATGACATTGGACTGCATACATCGGAGTGGATGATTTCTAGAATGCCTTTGGCTTTGATTTTGCTGCTAGGAAATGTCTTCTTTGTATTCTTCCCTTTCGC
>LPNX010523738.1:222065-234565 GCA_001517045.1 Pseudotsuga menziesii
TGCCACTCAGCTTCTATATGTTTTTCAAATCACCGGACAAAACCAGCCAATTGTTCATGACAAATCTGCATACCAAACATCCCTAATAACCTGAAAATTAGATTTGTGAGTAACCTAAAAATACCTTCTTCTCCTACCACAAGTAGTGATCTGTTATTTTTATCCCAACAATGTTCAACAGGACCAAGGCTCTACAGTAAACCTTTTGTCATCATAAGTTGAAAATTTCCGTTATCACCGCTTTACAAGAAAGGGGTGACAATATGTATTTAATCCCATTATGTAAACTTCAAAGGAATGCACATGATATTTTCTCCACTAAACATGGTACATTCCTTAGAATTCAATATCATTGGGAGGTTTTCTTAACAAGAATATGCTTAGCATAAGTTCATAAAAGGAACAAGTTCCAAATAGTCTTGCAAAATTCCAAGAGTTGGTGTTGAGGAGGAGGTGTATTTGTAAGGGATCAATACAATGCACCTCTCCAACTAGACATCACACTTTTCAAATGTTACTTTAGAAATAATACCAAATGTTAATTAGGGAATACTTAAATTGTTATGTCTCTCCAAGGTGTGAATATACATAAACATAATACTTTTAATTATGAATGGTTTCTCCATGAGTAATTTAATAATGCCTCTCAACGATGAACATCCTCATGTACCGATGAAATGTATTTTTGGTTGTTACCAAATGAACCTGTTGTAGCTGCAACTATTTCCCCCAAATTTTCAAATTTTGGACCCCCTCATAATTTTAATGTTTCCTTGAATCGTTTGGATCCATGAAATTTTTGTCGTGTTTTACTCTTGGACTATTTTTTAGGTTAACTCTCTTCCTGTTGTAAAAAATTGCTTATGTCTGAAGCTGCTGTGGGTTGCGGAGTTTAGAGTTCGTTTGTTACCCTTTGAGCTACATTTTCCTCTCTGGAACTTAGTTCCCATGCTAACCACTGTTTCAGAAGTCCTTTAAGCAACTTATCGGCACTATGTTTCCTTAGGGAGCCTCCACTACGGAAATCGAACGATGACCTTAACTTCTTTGTTGTTGCGTCATTTTGTTTGGCTTATTCACATTATCGGAGGAGTTAGTCTGTGTATATTCCACCCTTGCAGCTGCCAAAACAAACTAAGTATCCGACGTACAACCGCTCGTCCTACCGACGCTTTGTCGATTCTTCGTCACCTTGTGCTAGATCGGAGGCCATAGTTTTTCCTCCTCCGCCCTTGCGGCTGTGTAACGCACTGAGTGTCCGATGTTGATGTCCTTTCGCTCATCGATTGGGACCTTTTCTCCTGGAATTTGAGTCTAGATTTTCCGAATCTGATAAACTTAATGGTCTCATGGATCCAGTTGCCTGTTGGAGATCCGCCTACATGGCTATGGGTAAGACTACCTCAGCCAAGGTTTTAGTGTTTTAAGCCATCGATAAGTTTTCTCTCCCCGTCGTTTCATCAGTTTTAAACCCTTATGGATGGGACAGTGGTTCTAGCGTTTGTTACGGTTCTTTCATGACAGTATAAGGCCTCTTTTGATGACTAGTCGTTACGTTGATGCATTTTGTTTTTATTGAAAATGCAGTCCTGATTATTGATACATGTCGTTTAATTGCAGATGAACCCAACGGACTTTTTATAAGTTACTACTGCGAGAAGGCATAGCGTGGAGACGAAGTAGCAGAAAATGGTGGGACGGTTCATACCGAAACCAACGGGATCTCAAGGAGAGTAAGAAAAAGACAAGGCAGTGAAAAAATCCTGTGCCTGGAAATATCTGTCAGTTACCAAGCGGATCTCTAAAACGTAACGCATGAAGTAAATCATGAGTACTCACAAAAAAGACAAAAATGGGGATATGAAACGATTTGGAGGAACCCAAAGGTCACACGGTTGGGGAAGCCCAAGGGGTTAGCTGATTTGGGTTTAAATATAGGAAAGTTAAAACTTAAAAAGGGGGATTTTTCCCTGGAAAAACTTGTGAACTATTGTTTGTAAGAGGAACTATTTCGTTTTACAATTAGAAATTGCAAATTTTGCCTGTTGGAGAAGGTGCTATGTGGAATGCTTCAATGTGATAAAATGAATGATGTTGAATGGGAACTATTTCATTTTCAACTGTGTTTCATTAACTGTGAGAGCGTTCTAACTTTATGAACCTATTTTCTTGCCTAAATGTTCTCTAGTATATTCTGTGATGTTTTCCACTATGAGTAATGGGATTTTTTAAGTGTTGATGAGCTATCTTGTCATGTAAAATTTTATTCATGTTTATATGTTTTGGTTATAAGAACAGCTATCTGTGATTTTCCATAACACGCGGACAGTATTGCATTACTCATGTACTAATATTTAGCTCTCTAGAGATAGCCTAGTTAGTATTTATTTTCTTGCAATGTGTGTGATTTAGATGCTTGGGAGTCTAAGACGAGAGGTAAGAACCTAGGCATCACATTGTGAATACTCCTTGCATTCTTTATTACTCTGCACATTAAGTAGGCACTTGCACATCATCCTTTAAATAAAAAACATAAAAATATATACGGTGGACTGGGCTGCAACCGGTAAAACCTTTTACTTTTGTTACTTGACCTATGGTAGCCGGACCGCAAACTGGACGGATTCCCTACACCAAACAGTCATGGGATAATTGGGAATGTTGACTGGGGAGAATCCCTTGTTGTTGTTGCCTACGAATTTCCAGGACTCAATAGTTTTTTGGCTCTAAGAGGAGGGCCTATAGTACATGGCTGGCCGGGGAAACCCATTTTCCCGAGACTATTCCACCGGTAACAGTTCAGAAAGCAGTGTGTTTCATAATCCAATTTCGGAAGAAAGGGGTAGAGAACATTTGTATTCTGTCGACAACAAATTTGTTAATAATCTAAGAAGACACACTAGGGAATACGTGAAGAAGATTGGAGGATTACCGATTATCCCTGAGTTGCCCAGAAGAGAATATAAAAGGAAAGATCGCCCTATATTGGAAGACTCAGTGCTGGTTGAGGATTGGGAAGAGCTTATAGAAATAGCCTTACATGAAGTTGTACTTCCTTTGAATCAAGTAGGCTCGGATACTCCTCACCGTTCTCCTGTTCACACTCCTACTCCCTCACCCCCTCACTCTCCACCCAGACTCATGGCAGGCATAAACACAAATCAACCACCCAACCTGCCAAATCCACCACCTTCCTGGGAAGCTAGATCACCTTTAAACCTAGCACCTCCTTTGCATGATTTGCCTCAATCTTTTGAAAAGATGCTACCCAAATTTGACCCAAATAAGAAGATACTAGTAGACGACCACTTGCAGAGTTTCTATTTAGCAATAGAAGGGTTAAGGGCTGGGGAGTATGAGGATGTAGTTTGCAAACTTTTCCCACACACCCTTAAAGGAGCTGCAGCGTCGTGGTACTTTGGTTTGCCTGCAAATTCTATACCTGATTGGGATACCTTTGAGAGGATTTTTAGAAGTAAGTATGCATCCCAAAAAACTCATAGCTCTCATGAAAGGATTATGCACCTTAAAGAAATAAATAAAGGAGAAGGTGCATAGTTTCACCCAAAGATTCGCATCATATCTTAAGAATTTTTTTGAAGCTGACAAACCTTTGGACAAGGTCCTGATTGAATACTATACATCGGCTTTAAGACCCGAGTTGGCCATGTTTGCCAAAATGAAAGCCAAGCCTACTCTAGTGGAAACCTATGAAGAGGAAGAGAAAGTAGAGGCTGAAAGGGAAAGTATTGAAGATTATCTCAAACGATCAGGAGAGAAAAATGTGGGAAAGAAAGCTTTGTTGTTTACTAAGCCTAAGGAGGAGCAATCACCAGATTTTGAAGGAATGGAAAAAATGATGCAGAAGCTTTCTAATAGAATCATAGATTTGGAAAATGAAAAGGAGGCCTAAAAGTTCTATAAGCCCTATTACAAGAATCGGGAGGATAACAATCAATCCCAACCCCCTCCCCACAATTCAGTATCTATGAATTTAATAGAGGTAGGAATGGACAATTTTTGCACTTTCCACCAGCAACCCACTCTGAAAAGAATTGTCCTCAATGGATAAACTCAATGACGTTGGTTATGAATCAGCTGTTGGATTCTAAATTAATAGAAGATGAATATGGAGAAAAGAAAGACAGTAATACACCAACAAAAGAACAAGAGGATGAGACCATGGTTCTATGGGACTGTGTTTCGTTGTTTGATGCTAAGGAAGAAAATATTTTGGGACACGAGGACATCACGGAAACAAATGTAACAACAAGGATCTAAGGGTTGGCTAAAGAAAACAGTCTCATACTCCCAAATATTAAAAGACTTCAAAGGAATGTTAAGAAGTTTCAGACTCCAGAATTTACCATCACCAGTCAAGATCCTAGACAGATCAATGTGTTCACCAATCCCAATGAAGAAAAACTAAATAATGGTAGACCAAACCCCACCAAACCCAAGTTGGAATACGACATTGTGGAAGATATAAAGAAAGTAAGGGTGAATATCTCATTGTTTGAAATGTGCAAGGTGCCGCAATAGAAAGAAAAGCTTTTGAAGGAACTTGAAGCATCAGAGGAGGGGCTTCCCACCAACAATCAACCCAAGGAAGAAGAAGAAATTGGGGAGGAAAGCATAGGAGGTAAGCCTAAGAGAAAGAATCCACAGTTTCTCCTCACTTTTGAAATTTTTAACCACAACGTGCATAATTTCTTGGTATACTCAGGGGCATCGGTCAATGTTATGCCGCTGTCAGTCTGTAGAAGGATAAATGGGCAGCCTAAACCATCCACCTGGAGGGTTGTTCAGTTGGATAGAACAAATGTGAAGGTGATTGGGGAAATGGAGGATGTTCTAGTCCACTTATCTTCGAATGATAAGGTATGTCAAGTTATTGACATTGTGGTGGCTGACATACCAGACGCATATGGGCTTGTTCTGAGCAGGGACTGGTCGGCAAAGCTAAATGGATATTTTGCCTCAGACTAGTCACATCTGTGGCTGCCATATAAAGGAGCCCGAATCAAATCAAAATTTTGAGGGAGCCCCATATGAAATACAACGTTACTCAGTTTGAGGAAAAAAATGAACCAGTGGATTCTGTTTTGGGAAATTACTTTATTGAGTTAGAACCAGGAAATTACCAAGCAGAAGAAGCTAGCAACACATTAGATGCTCAGCCTGATCTCCTTCGGTTTTCATAGGATGATGAAATCGATTGTAAAATAGTAAACTTAGCAGTAGAAGTAGATTCCCATATAGTAGTTAGTGATTTCTTGACACTTTTTTTTTATGGATCTAAAACATTAGAAGGGTCAGGAGACGACTGTGTCCTGATAGACCCTGAGAAGAACAAACATTTTCTTTCATTTAGGTTAGAGTTTGAATGTACAAATAACACAGCTGAATATGAAGCATTGGTTCAAGGTTTAAGGAAAGCAATTGAATTAAAGGCAAATAATCTAAAAGTTTTTGGAGATTCTGAAATAATTGTAAAACAAATTCGGAATCAAATACATTGCATTTTGCCTCACTTAAAATCTTATCAAAATGAGGTATGGGATTTACTCAAATGTTTTAACGCATTTAATATTACATCAATACCAAGACTTAAGAATGCAGCAGCTGACTTGTTAGCCACATCAGCTGCTAGGCTTGTGCCCTCTAATAATCAATGCTCCGTTGAATTGCTTTTCAGACCCTCGATTCTAGATATGATTACCAACCTACGAGTGTTCGACGACGATCAACAGATTATAGAATGCTTAACGAATGACGAAGTATTTAAAGGGGCGATTATCGATGATGAAGAACATTAGGCCGAGCTAAAATTTGATAATTTCATCCCTAAAGGAGTTAGAACCTTAGAACGGATGTTTGATTTAAATGAAAATTTTAGAAGACCAGCAAACGTGAAGACTCACAGCTCATCTCTACAGTTCGAATTGATAAATTTAGGGACTGAGACAAAGCCTAAATATGTGAATCTTGGAAAATGTTGTTCACCAGGGGAAAGAAATAAGTTCATCGGTATTTTTAATCAATATAAATATGTTTTTGCCTGGACATACGAAGATCTAAAGACATATGACACCAGTATCATCTAGCATGTTATCCCCATCAAATCTAGAGTCAAACCATATCAGCAGCCTTTAAGGAAAATGCACCCAAAATTGGAACCTCTAATCCAGAGTGACATTAAAAAGTTATTGGATGCTAGAATCATTTTTAAGGTTAGACACTTATAATGGGTCTCAAATCTAGTGCCAGTGAGGAATAAATCTGGGGAAATCAGGTTATGTGTGGATTTCAGAAACTTAAATCGCGCTTCAGATAAAGACAATTATCCTATCCCACCAATGGAGCAGCTACTACAAATGGTTTCAGGTTCTGAACTATTCTCTTTATTAGACGGATTTTCAGGCTACAATCAAGTATTAGTAGCCAAAGAAGATAGATTGAAAACAACATTCAGGACCAGGTGGGGAACTTTCGCTTATGGAAGAATGCCCTTTGGGCTTATAAATACCAGAGCTACGTTCCAAAGGGCTATGGACATAGCTTTCCATGGTTTGATTGGCCACAGTGCTGTAGTCTACCTTAATGACATCACGATATTCTCAAAGGGGAGAGAAGAACACGCATTTCATCTAAAGCAGATTTTTGAATGCTGCTGAAAGTATGGTATCTCACTCAACCCCAAGAAGTGTGTGTTCGCTGTTACAGAGGGTAAGTTGCTGGGTCACGTAGTTTCAAAGAAGGGAATCTCCATAGACCTAGAAAGGATCAAGGCCATTGAACATGTCCCCTTGCCCCATAATAAAAAGGGCATGCAATCATTTATGGGGACAATAAAATTCGTGCGAAGGTTTGTGCCGGATTTCGCTCAAATTGTTAACCCTTTGCAACAAATGGTAAAGCAAAGTGTACAATTAAAGTGGACTGAGGTTGAAAAGAATGCATTCAGCAAGATTAAAACCGTTGTTGTGCACGCACCCTCCCTCAAAAGCCCGGATTTCGATAAAGATTTGATTCTGTACACTTTCGCATCTGATGATTCACTAGTAGTTGTGCTTACTGAGAAGGAAGATGGGGGAGATGAATTCCCCATATCTTTTATAAGCATTGGCCTGCAAGGAGCTGAATTAAATTACCTGACTGTAGATAAACAAGCTTACGCAGTGTTCAAAGTAGTGAAGCAATTCAGGCCCTGCATACTAAAAAACTGAACCAAAGTAATCATCCCACACCTACCCGTGAGGTCTCTTTTTGTACGGAAGGATTTAGGAGAAAGAAGGGGTAATTAGGTAACAACTCTTCAATAATATGACCTTGAGTTCAAGCCAGCTTCTATATTTAAAGGGCAAGGGTTGTGCAGACTGATGACTAAAAATAGGAACAATGAAGAACATGCCTGGGAAGACGAGGCTGAATTACATTTGATGGATGTATGTCCTCTTTTCACAGCCCCAGAATCTTGGTATCGAGACCTTGTGCATTATATTCAGACAGGATCGTTGCTAGAACATTGGAATTCTAAGCAAAGAAGAGCACTACGTCTTAAATCAGCCTCCTATCAAATGAGTGAAGGAATATTATTCAGAAAAAATTACGACGAAGTTCTTCTTAGATGCTTAGAGAAAGAAGATGCTAAGAAGGTAATGACAGATTTGGATGACGGGCCTGCTGGGGGACAATTTTCAGGAGATACTATAGCTCACAAAATTCTCAGAGCTAGATACTATTGGCCCACACTTTTCAAGTATACACACGCCCATGTCAGGAAGTGCGACACTTGTCAAAGGTGTAGCGGAAGACAAGCTAAAGCAGCAGGGCCATTGAAGCCTGTGATAATAACAGAGCCCTTTGAACAATGGGGGTTAGATATCATTGGGGAGATAAAGCCAAATTCTTCCCTACAACACAAGTATATTCTAACAGCAATTGACTACTTCACTCGTTGGGTCGAAGCCATCTCGTTGCACAAAATAAATGAGAATATGGTCATAGACTTCTTGCAAGACCATATTATGACCAGGTTTGGAGTTCCAGTTTCTTTAGTTTTTGATAATGCTACTTATTTTTCCTCAATAAGATTAACTTCTTTTTCTCATGAGAAAGGGATTAAGTTGCATTACTCTGCTAATTATTATCCACGGGGAAATGGCTTAGCTGAATCTACCAACAAGAACCTAATTAGGATTTTAAAAAAGACAGTGATAGAAAATAAGAGGAGTTGGCACTCAGCTTTACCAAACACCCTCTGGGCTGATAGAGTCACCCCCAAGTCTTCGATGGGAGTGTCTCAGTATACCGTTGTGTATGGTAAAGAGGCCATTCTACCCCCCAATATCATGCTACCCTCTTCCATAATAGCTCAAGAATCTATAGGATCGGATGATGAAGTCTTACAAATGAGGATATATAATCTCCTAAAGGCAGAGGAGTCTCGATCTAAAACTAGAGCGCGCTTTAAGAAACAACAAGAGGTGGTAAAAAGATGGTTTGATAAACACAAGGTGGGAACAATAGAGTTTGAGGTGGGAGATTTGGTTCTCAAGTGGGACCACCCCCATGATGAGAAAGGAAAACACACGAAATTCCAACAGTTGTGGGTAGGTCATTTCTAGATTGCAGAAAAGCTTGGCCCTTCAACTTATAAGTTGCAAGATTTACAAGGGTGGGAAGAGAAATTACCAGTAAATGGCATAGTTCTCAAACCTTATTTTTCCTAAGTTTTGTTTGTGCTCTTCTATATTGTATATAAATAATCTAGCCTGGCCGTCTTCTTTTGAGTTATGTAGTTCAGTTTTGTTTTAGTTTAAATTCTACTGATTTCAATAAAGGAGACAAACCCGCGGTTGCATGGAGAATGTCAAAATTTTGGAATGATTAAAATTCTTGGGTATGAGACTGTGTATTACTATTTATCTAAGAGAACTTCTTCCATTTTAGCAGTTTTCTTGAATAGCTATGTACACATTGAAGTCCTGCTTAACCCCTGTGAAATAAACTAGAATCAAAGGGTTTGGAATACTATTTTGAGGCTCCATCCATGTCACATTTAAAATGTCCCAAGGAGTGATAGCAAAGGGCCCATGGAAAAGAAGCAAGGTAAACATTATATTATATATAAATGATCCCATGCCAAGAATTGAATGCCAAAAGGCAAATAAGAGTCGAAAGCTCCTATGAAAGCATTATATCCCAAAACAAATGCTGAGCCATAAGTAGTAAATCGCCGAAAGTTCCTCTCCGTCCGTGAGCTGAAATGTGAATACATCTCTCACACAAAAGGACACTAGGGATAGAGGAACCTGAATCAAAAATTTAGAAAGAAAGGCATGCAAGAGGACTCACATGAAAAGAACAAAATTTCAAAATCATGAAAAGTGAAAAATGGCATGGGAATGAGGAACAAATGAATATTTATGTTTACCATATGCTACAATCCTATGGTGTCCGAGCTGGCAACTACCTGAAGATAGAGGTAACAAATGAAATTCATCTTTCGGCCTCAAAAGAGTTATCTTGACTTGAAAATCCTGGTTTCCACTCTCCCAAATCGGACTATCATCAATGATTAAAGGTTCATATATTTTCCATTTGAGAAATATAGATAGCTGGATGAATTCAATAGGTTCGTTTGTTGTTAAACAGTATGTCACTCAAGGAATAATCGTCCAGGGATATAGGTTCACCAGGTAGTCACCAATTGTTGCAGCTGCAACTATTTCCCCCAAATTTTCAAATTTTGGACCCCCTCATGATTTTAATGTTGCCTTGAATCGTTTGGATCCATGAACTTTTTTTCGTGTTTTACTCTTGGACTATTTTTTAGGTTAACTCTCTTCCTGTTGTAAAAAATTGCTTATGTCTGAAGCTGCTGTGGGTCGTAGAGTTTAGAGTTTGTTTGTTACCCTTCGAGCTGCATTTTCCTCTCAGGAACTTAGTTTCTGTGCTAACCACTGTTTTGGAAGTCATTTAAGCAACTTATCGACACTATGTATCCTTAGGGAGCCTCCACTGTGGAAATCGAACGATGACCTTAAATTCTTTGTTGTTGCGTCATTTTGTTTGGCTTGTTCACATTATCCGAGGAGTTAGTCTGTGTATCTTCCGCCCTTGCGGCTCCCAAACAAACTAAGTATCTGACATATAACCGCTCTGCCCACCGACACTTTGTCGGGTCTTCATCACCTTGAGTTGGATCGGAGGCCATAGTTTTTCCTCCTCTGCCCTTGCGGTTGTGTAATGCACTGAGTGTCCGACGTTGATGTCCTTCCGCTCGCCGACTGGGACCATTTCACCTGGAATTTGAGTCTGGATTTTCTGACTCCGATAAACTTAACGGTCTCACGGATCACCTTGCCTATTGGAGATCCACCTATGCGGCTATGGGTAAGACTACCTCGGTCGAGGTTTTAGTGTTTTAAGCCACCGATAAGTTTTCTCTCCCCGCCGTTTCATTAGTTTTAAACCCTTATGGATGAGACAGTGGTTCTGGTGTTTGTTAAGGTTCTTTCATGACAGTATAAGGCCTCTTTTGATGACTAGTCATTTCGTTGATGCATTTTGTTTTGATTGAAAATGCAGTCCTGATTAATGATACATGTCGTTTAATTGCAGATGAACCCAAGTGATTTTTTATAAGTTACTACTACGAGAAGGCATAGCACAGAGACAAAGTAGCAGAAAATGGCGGGACGGTTCGTACCGAAACCAACAGGATCTCAAGGAGAGTAAGCAAAAGACAAGGGAGCGACAAAAGCCCGTGCCTGGAAAGATCTGTCAGTTACCAAGTGGATCTCTAAAACGTAACGCATGAAGTAAATCATGAGTACTCACAGAAAAGAAAAAAATGGGGATATGAAACGATTTGGAGGAACCCAAAGGTCACACGGTTGGGGCAGCCCAAGGGGTTAGCTGATTTGGGTTTAAATATAGGAAAGTTAAAACTTAAAAAGGGGGATTTTTTCCTGGAAAAACTTGTGAACTATTGTTTGTAAGAGGAACTATTTCGTTTTACAATCAGAAATTGCAAATTTTGCCTGTTGGAGAAGGTGCTATGTGGAATGTCTCAATATGATAAAATGAACGATGTTGAATGGGAACTATTTCGTTTTCGACTGTGTTTCATTAACTATGAGAGCGTTCTAACTTTCTGAACCTATGTTCTTGCCTGAATGTTCTCTAGTATATTCTATGATGTTTTCCACTATGAGTAATGGGATTTTTTAGCTGTTGATGAGCTATCTTGTCATGTATACTTTTATTCATGTTTATATGTTTTGGTTATAAGAACAACTATCTGTGATTTGCCATAACACGTGGACAGTATTGCATTACTCATGTACTAATATTTAGATCTCTAGAGATAGCCTAGTTAGTATTTATTTTCTTGCAATGTGTGTGATTTAGATGCTTGGGAGTCTAAGACGAGAGGTAAGAACCTGCGCATCACATTGTGAATACTCCTTGCATTCTTTATTACTCTGCACGTTAAGTAGGCACTTGCACATCATCCTTTAAATAAAAAACACAAAAATATATACGGTGGACCGGGATGCAACCATTAAAACCTTTTACTTTTGTTACTTGCCTACAGTAGCTAGACCGCAAACCGGATGGATTCCCTACACCAAACAGTCACGGGCTAATTGGGAACATTGACTGGGGAGAATCCCTTGCTGTTGCCGCCTGCGAATTTCCAGGCCTCAACAAAACCCTAAAAATGTTTCTTAGATGTTTGGTCCTTCTCTACACATGAAATAAGATAAAATTTGAAGCATTTGAGGCAGCGAAGGTGTTGGATGTCCCTTCTTGCATTCCCCTTAATCATACAAAAAATAATTCCTAGGTTGCTTATAGTTCAAAATATGTCCAGGGGATGAATTATAAAAAAAAATTCCCAAAAAAGACCGTGATGATGTTGTTTCTTCATCAATTGATACAAATATAAACAAAATTCCAAGTATTTCCCTGTAAATTCATCGTAAATTCAAAATTCCAATTCATCGTAAATGCCAATTAACCGTAAATGTCAATTCACCGCAAATCCCAATTCATCGTAAATGTCAATTTAGCGTAAATGTCAATTCATAGTCAATCCCAATTCACTGTAAATACCAAGGATTTCACCGTAAATACCAAGTGAAATAATGATGGGGATGGGAAGAGAAAATTGGTAATATTTAGGTTCCCCTTCGACGTGTGGAATGGGAGTCATCCAACAAAAATAATTGACTCCAAACTCCATTTTGATTCAACCTAAGAGTACAGGAAATGTTCAAATTGCGTATAAGGAGGTGATGCATAATTGTTTATCCATGAGAAACCCTTTTCCTATCGTTAGTATTACTTATTGTATGTGAAACCATTACCTATCAAGTTTCCTCCAAGTTGAACCTTGAGCTCCAAATCAAAACAAGAACCCTAAACATTTCCTCCAAGCTGAACCGGGGTCAAATAATGGTGCATGTGAACTTCAAATCGAAATG
>LPNX010523738.1:239565-264819 GCA_001517045.1 Pseudotsuga menziesii
CACTAAGTCCTATAACGATGCAAAAAGGGAATTTTTCAATATACCCAGAGGTAGGCTCTTGTTGTCTCTACAATTATCAATTAATATGCTTGTCTGTGAAAAGGGTATATTGAACATGCCCCTTGAGTAGTAGAACTCCGGTGTGCAAATTCGGTGGATACTGCAACAAAAGGGGGGAGACAAATGGGAAGATAAGGGTTAGATGGGTGCAAGTCGACAAGACTGTAAGGGAATCCAAGGAAGAAAGTGGTCTTATGAGGGGAGGAACAAGGTTTCGATAAGAGAAGACATAGAGGACAAGGGATGGTCCTGTTGTGATCGAAACGAAAGACCAAGAAGGAAGACCACATGGAACGAAGTGACCCCACAACAATGAAGAGGACAACCAGAACTAGACTACGCCCAGAACAATAGTAAGATAAAAACCCAGCAATAGCATACCCACACCTCCGTGCACTGCTCCACATCCAGTAAGAAACACAAATTCCATGTCAAATTTCCCAATGTTCCAGCAGCATTCTAGTAGTAGATCAACATCTGTAGGAAGAAGGCCCAGGATGGTGAGCGATGACACAAAGTTATTTTTGTTCCATGGAAAAGGGATTGATGATCTTGAGCAATATTGGTTCCTATGTGAGGTAGTATAGATTGTTAGACATGACATAGATGATGACATTAAGAAAGGCCAACTAGTGACTACTCTTCGAGGTCATGCGCTAGATTGGTACAAGAAATTTATACAAGTTCCTACAGTGACTCCTATAAAAACGCTGGATGAAGTCAAGAGAGGACTAATTGAATAATTCTGAAAAGCATAGTATATTACTGAGTTGAAAGAGATTAAGAAATTTTCAAATGAGACCGTTTGGGATTTCGACCAAAAATTAAAGTCACTAATGGAACAAGTCATTTTTTATATGAGTGATGTTCAGCACAAAGAATGGTTCATTGCAGCGCTAGTACCTCATATACGATGGCCACTGATGCAGCAGAAGATCGTGACCCAGAACGAGGCCTTGGAGATCACCATGAAGTTAGAAGCTTCACCCATTAGAGAAAGTGCAGTTGGTATGAACCAAATTTAGGTGCAGCTAGCAAAATTGACGCTTCAGTTGCAAGAAATTAAGAAGGGGAAAGAAAATAGCGAAGATCTTTGGTGCACTTGTTGTCGAGCAGATGGACACACTAAATATACTTTCCCTGACTTCAGAAATTATCTCCTATATACGGCATCAAACCCACTGAGTTGCAAAAGTGTACCATGGTGTTGAATATGTCAAGTATATGGGAATCGACATGAAGAATGTAGCTACATGTAGAAGATGGTCACGAAGCCAACAAGCTTATACTACATGTTTTGTCGCTTGGCCGGGCATGAAGATAAATACTGTCATGCTTATGACCTATTCCAGGAAAGGATGTATGACTCATACTATGCGAAGGGCGAAGATCCTTGCATAGTACAGTAATCACAACCGCAGCCACAGGTGGTGCATCCACCACCTCAATCGCAGTACACACCACCACTACAGATGTAGTTTATTCTGTCATAGCTATGACAACAGTTTGCACCACAACCACAATTTGCACCATGGCCACAGTATAATAAGATGTCGATGGCTCCGCTGCAACCCCGGTATGTCCAAGCAGCACACTATATTCAGCAATGACCGAATCCCCCACCACAGCAATTGGCTCAGCCGCAGTACCAGCAGCCATTAGAGTAAATTTCAACTCAAAATGGGCCTCCTAAAAAAAATTAATAAAATAATAGTTAAAATAATAAAATAATATTTGTTAATTTTGGAGGAAGAAAAGAAAAAAACTACTTTTTTGTTTGTATTTTCGACATATCTTCCCATGTTTTTACTCAAATTTTGATCAAGAGAGCTCGTTGGATGGGGAATTAAATTATGCATCCAACGAGTACCCACTCAGCATACTTTTGATGGACCCCGCTACCCCAAAAATAATAAATACCTAAAAAAACATGATGATGACATCATCATCACGTTTTTTCAGGTATTTATTATTTTTGGGGTAGTGGGGTTCGTCAAAATTATGCCAATTGGGTACTCATTGGATGCAGAATTTAATTCCGCATCCAATGAGCTCTCCCAATTGAAATTTGAGTAAAAACACGAGGAGATATGTCAAAAATACAAACAAAAAAAGTAGTTTTTTTATGATACCTATCCCCAAATTTATATTAAAAAAGTGTTTAAGACCTATACAATATTTCAAATTTAAATAAACTTCATTGGCTAAGACATGAAGACATGGAATTTGAGTTAGATTTAAAAGGCCCATTTTGAGTTGAAATTTCCTCTAATGAAAGAGGATTCCATGGAGGATTCTGAGGAAGAGGAGGAGGCTTTGGAAGAGGAGGCGGACGAGGTCGTGGACTTGTTCAGTGTTACAATTGTGGGGTATTTGGATATTACTAGAGATATTTCCCACACTTACAGTGTTTATGTACATACTGCACCCTACTTGATCATACTACCAAGAACTATCCACAAATAATTGCAAGATGGCAGGTCAAGAATGTTCCTCAGTTGCAGAATCAGAACCAGTTACAAAATCAGAATCAACTACAAAATCAGTTGTAGAACCAGGATCATAATCAAGTTCCACTTTAGAATCAGACTTTAAATCAACCAATGAACCCACCAATAAATCAGAATCCATAGCTAAACCAGAATCCACCGATGAACCAAAGTTAAGGATCAACAGTTACGACGATCTCAGCAGAGCCTAGAATAGAGGATGTTGACGTTTCCATCATCACCCACGAAGGTGCAATGACTGGAGAGGCTGGACCCCACCCACAAGTTTGATTGGTTGGGAAGAAGAAGGCATCGTTTGATATCACAAATGAAAAAGATACATTCTTTGAAGCTCGGGATGCGATTAGAAGAAATCCTGGTAAGTCACCTGTCTATGAAATGCCCTCTACTTTTTATTCTTCATTGGAGGCAGGACCATTGTGGCAGCATGGTACCTTGCAGCACTTGTTTGAAAGTTTCCTGTCATTGGCATGAGATCCCGATGCTCTATCCAATATTGAAAATTTGTTGCACCACCCGAGTAAGGAGCGGAAGGACTCCACGGTGAACTCTTTACATAAGTAAAATATGGGCAAAGAGATGCGCATGAATATTCAAATTGGGGACTATGAAGTAGATTCAGTCATTTTGGATCTAGGCTCAGATGTGAGTATTTTGACAAAGTAGACATGGAAAAAGATGGGGAAGTCGACGTCGGTTTGGTCCCCTGTACAACCAATAGGACATGTGTCGAACCTGGTTGTGAATGTTGAAGGTATGAACACCTATGTTGATTTGAATGTAATTGAAGTTGTTGATGGTGGAGGATCCTATCCCATGTTGCTGGGGATCGGATGCACCAATTATAGTATGGCAGTGATTAACTTTAAGAAGTGGATGATGACATTTGAGAATCAATACATCAGATTCATCACTCCTATGGATCCAAATGAAGGACGGAGATATATTGAACCAATGAAATATGAAGTTGTCAGAGGATGGGATCACGCCTACAACATTGTCCAAGTATTACATCCACCCAACTGCTGACGGAGAACTTGGTTTGCATAGTGCTAGATCTACGTCTTCTGATTCTAACGATGCATTAGAGAACTGGAAAAACTGCATGCATGAGGTATCATTCAGGAAGTGTGGTTTGATCATGCAATCGATGTGCCATGTCACAACTGAGATTGTTGAATTACCAATTTATGAAGGGCTACCTAAGCTGTCTGTGTTCTTGATGGAGTTTGAAGAAAACATACTAGAACCGCAGCAACTATTGGCGCTGGAGGAAGCACTGAAGGATACTCCAGCACGCTGGTGGGTGACTCATAAAAATACAATTAATGGATGGGCGTAGTGTCAAAGGTTGATGACAGTTCGCTCTGGAGAAATAGAAACATATCACACTAAGAAGTATGATGGGAAGAATGAACCTAGCGGCTATTTGATGGAATTCCAAACACTATGAACATCACGAACAAAGGATGAATGGGTCCATGCCTTTATTCACTCCTTAGATGAAATTCCAAGGTCATGGTATATATCAGTGGAGTTGCGCAGAGAGACAACCACTTAGCTCATACATTTAGTTTCACAGATTCCAATAGTGATGTCAACAATGCACTTCATATCATCCAGGATGTGGTATTAAAAGTACTGCCCCAGTGAACCCACATGCGCATTTCTACATCCAGTCGATGATGGAATGTTACAATATGTCTGGAGAACCTGAGGATGATGATGAGCTATGGAATATCAATATTTTAGAAACAGAAGGGAGTAGGGATGTCACAACACCAGATATACTGACTGATCCCATGACTCAGCCTCTGAATATTATAAAACTTAACATTGGGACAAAGGAGAACCCAAAGTTTGCAAGTGTTGGGGACTACTGGGATGAGGATACTATGGAAAAGATCACAGATCTACTGCATGAATTTCAATATCTGTTTCCAACCAAACTCTATGAAATGAAAGTAATACTAGCCGATCTGGGAGATATGAATATTTCATTAAATCCTAATGCGAAACCAGTAAGATAGATACCATATAGGTTGAATCTGTGATATAAGGAGAAGGTTAAAGCTAAGTTAGATAGGATGTTGGATGTTGGAATCATTGAGTCAGTGGAATAATTGAAATGGATCAGTCCTATGGTGGTCCAAGACAAGAACACCGGTGAATTTTGAATCTTTGTCGACCTCAGAAAATTGAATGATGCCTGTATGCATCACCCGTTTCCAACACCATTCATAGATGAAGTACTCAAAGGAGTTTTGGGCACCCTATATGCAAGTTAATTAAAGCCAACATATAGAGTGTTCAATATAAATTGTCAACCTAGGGAAGTCTCTTATTTGAAGGATAATGTGCACTGTATATGCTTTAAACACTAAGTAGCTGATGTTTTAAATGAATGGCCCTACTTTCTTGTTCAGCCGAACTCATCCCATAATCTACTTAATCTAGCTTACCTTCTTAAGAATGCAATCACAAATACCTTCTTACAATCTTTAATTTAGAATTAAAAGATTTAGGAAATAAATATCTAGATTAATTTTGCGGAAAGTTAAATCCTTAATTACCAAACCATCTAAAGATCCATCTCAACTATCTTAATTCAACTTATTCTAGAAATTCAAAGTACAGGAATTAAGTTCTGCAATTATAAATGTGAAGGAATAAACTGCAAGGATCTAAAGAAAACAACAATTGAAAGAACTAGGGATGAACAGGGCTGTCACAGCTATCACACAGTTGCATAAGAGAAAGTTAACCTACACAGTCGACTGTCACACCACACCATTGCAGTTTATAGGGGATGCAATTACTGATCATTCAAATGAACACACAACAAATCGATGACTATTGCAGCTTACTGTAAATAAAGGAATTTATCAAAAAATCCAAACCACACAACATAATAAATAAAATACCTAATTAAATCAACAATCCCTATGGGAAGGTGGGACCAGCCTTCACATAGAGATGCTGGAAGTAACACATGTTAGAACTCCGAGATCTAAAGAATCAAACTCCTTGTATTAAAATGGCAAATGAGCACACAACCTCAGTCACAGCTGATACAATAAATTTGATTAATTTTTCAACCCCTGCCTTGGAATAGTTCCCAATATTTATATAATTACAATCATAACATCTTTCCACTATTATCGGGTAGCCATGGTGGGATATGGTGGCCCACCTTACATAATGATGCAACAGATTATGCGTGGAGTTGCGATGTCTGTCAATGCACTGGAAAACCATCGCAGCGGGATGAGATGTCTCTAGTACTACAAGTAACCTTGCAACCTTTGATAAATGGGCTATGGATTTTATGGGTCCAATCAACCCACCTGGGAAGAGAACTGGTGCACGACATATAATCATAGCAACGGACTATCTAACGTGGTGGGAAAATCCTGCACCAGTCGTGGATTGCACCACTACAACAACATCCAGGTTCGTATTTGGTAATATTGTGGCACTGTTTTCATGCCCAAGGATACTGATGAGTGACCAGGGTTTTCATTTCATCAACCACACAGTAAGTGTGTTGACAGAAGATTTGCAAATACAGCATAATAAAAGTACACCATATCATCTGTAGGAAAATGGAACAGTAGAAGATTTCAACAAGATATTGGAGCATGTGCTTACAAAGGTATGTAATGCTAACCGCAATGACTGGGACTTGAATATTCCTGTAGTACTGTGGGAATATCACACCACTTGAAAGAGATTGATGGGATAAACACCATTCAAATTGGTATATGGGAAAGAGGCAATCATGCCTATGGAGTAAATTGTTCCTAATCTATACATTGCAGCCATGACATGCATGGATGATGCAACAATGCTAGAGGAGCATGTGGCACAGTTGATACAGCTCGAGTAAGACCATTTTATCGTAGGATTCCATCAGTGCATCGAGAAGGATCGACATAAGTATTGGCATGATCGCCACATAAATAACAAGCAGTTTCAACAAGGATATTTTGTGCTGCTATATGACAACAAGCTCATGAAGCATCCAGGTAAGTTACATATGCACTGGCTAGGTCCATATCTTGTTAATTCCATTACGTCTGGGGGAGCAGTTCAACTGCAGCAATTAGATGGAGTGATGCTACCAAAACTGGTGAATGGTAGCTAACTGAATCCCTATAGGACAGTGTCGGAACTATGTGATGCTTAAGGCACTGAGCATTAATATATATATATATATATATATATATATATATATAGGAAGGATAGATAGCCAAAGGAAGGGCACACCAGAAGGAAGTGGATTCACAAGTAGGGGATTCAATAGTGTAGTTAGGAATATCTGTCGCAACAACAATAGGTTCACGATGTAGTCAAATCAGCAATAAATGAATAATAGTTAAAACGGTTAACCAATGGCACTTGTTGAAGTGATGTGTATTGATGGCAGATCCAATCGTTGGGTTGACAGGATTAACAGTGGATTCAGGAATTTAATGCATGATTTGGTCATGATGGCTGCATTTAATTTGGAAATCATGAGGATGGATCGACCTGCTGCTATTAAAGTGTGCTAAGTTGAGTTGCAAGAATTGTTGCACCGAGTTGAAATACAGAGCGACCGAGTGAATTTTATGAGTTGCAAAGTAAGGAAGAGGGTATGTGACGATTAGAACCTTGTGGGGCATTGTTACGGCATGCAGGGCACCCCAAAAACAGTAGATATTTTGAGTGAGAGGGACTCACCAATCAGACCATGTTGGAAAAAACCCACCAACAAAGCCTCGTCGACAGGGGTTCTCACTTTTTCAACACCCAACCAACGTGATCTCCCTGAGCATCGGCCCAGATAGGTTTTACCCTGCCCACCAACATCCACAGAGTGGATGAAGTTTCACCCGAGATGTTCAGGCTGCCCCAATTACGATAAGTTGTTATAGTCATGGAAAGATGAAAGAAGAAAATATAGGAAGGTTGTTACTTGAGCCAGAAATGATGATCATGATCAATTGAGAAGATACTCCATGGATTGTAGCTATTTTTTAGAAATGGCGCACGGTTTCCTCTAAATCTATTGCAGCCTGTTGCAGCTACCTTTGTACATCTTGCATGGAATAGTATCCTTGGACCATGTTCTTTGGGAAACGATAGAATAGATGGCGATCATCTCAAAAATGAATGTTCATCCTTCTCTTGGCATGTTCATCCTGCTACACCTGTATCCTTTACATCTTGAATTATCTTTATAAAACCACCATATGTTAGCATAATTTAAGATGTAAACCCCTGATTACAACAATCCTAAGCATTAATAAAATAAGATAATGATTAACCATACCTATATGAATTGAGGGACTGAGTGAAGGAAAAACATCTGTTTGGTGTACATAATAGAGTAAGATGAGGGAAAAATAGGTAGGTAAAGATGGTCAAAAAGGGGTCATTTCTAGGCCCAACATCTCCCCCCAACTATCTTGTTGCATGTCCCCATGCAACAACCTCTATTAGTCTGAATATGAATATGGGATCGTACTTCATTCATGGAGAGAAGAAAAGTTATATGGGAATTCAGGCGTTCCCTGTTTTTCTAAGAATCCCTTATGGACAACCCAATATCTCCAACACCTCTGCTCTTCTAGCCTTGTTAATGAGAAGTCTTCCCTTTATGGTTTTGCTGGCCACCAGATGAGAGGAAATTTGAATTTGAGTCCCAGCCAATTAACTCCACATTCCTTCACGCATCCAACATATCCCTCAACCCTGGAAAGTGCATGTTCAAAATTCCTGTAACAGTAGGGATCTCTATTTATCAGGGTTGAAGAGGCAACCTTCCATCTGTGTTGGCTACCTTCCAAAGCCAATTGTTGATGCTTGGAAATATGGCTGAAACAAGTAGAAATAACCTTTTCTTGAAGTTCCATTATCCACTAAGTTTAGATGGGACACAAGAGTACATTCTGATGATGAGCAAGGAGAAGATGAGGGTTCTGAGGTTCACTTCGAATCCAAAGGTTAGAGTGGGCCTCATTATGATAGAAAGTTTGGAAGGATCTTTCCCATTGAACATGATTGCTAACAAAGGAGGAAAAATCCCTCAGTTGTTCCCTCAGTTGAACATCACCTGAGAAAGGGATAGGATTCAAATGAAGGTCCAAGGGACAAGCCAACTCATGAAAATAAAGATCAGACAACAAATTTTTCTTCTCAAAGTCACTTTCCATAAATGTTTCCAGGAATTTATGTTTCTCGGAATATTTCACCTCCTGCAGACAGCAAGGTGTTCCGCTGGTCTGAATGGTTCAAATCCAGAACAAATAGATCGCAGAGGTTGATAACTCTCCCTAGACGCTGTAGATATCTGGAATGCAAGACTTTGATAGTTCACCTATGTACCTGCAAAATATTTCAACACGAAACAGATCAAAGCAACCAGAATATGATCTACTAATCTATGCTAGTGACTAAGGAACCTAGCAATATATTTCTGAAATCAAACATCAACAATATATATGGGACAAAAAATCAACTTGCATTAGAAATATGAAGAAGTTTACAACCAAGCCTTAGTGTTGACATGCATCTCCATGAAACCAGCTCTTCATCCCCAAAAGCTCCGACTCTAGCTCTCTATGCTCTCTCCAAATGATCTTGGGCCAAGAATCAGTCCAACAGCATAACAGTACCTTCAATGTTCTCCCCTCAACCATGGCTATGAGCTCATATTTATAGGGCTATATGGATAGATATGGTTGAGAAATGAGTGGGTGAGGTGGCCTCTAAGATCCTAGGATGAGGGATCTCAACCTCAACAAACCCACAGTAGTAGGGATAACGGATATCTCGAGGCTTATCATCTAGAAGCCTCAAGAAGCTTCTCTTTTTCCCTTTTTACCCAGGGTACCGCGCTTCTCCTTCTATGACAGAGCGGTTCTAGTAATAACCACCTATGGACCAAGGGTGACAGGCGATGGCACCACTTGTGGACAACTGATGAAAAGTGGTGTGAACAGGGGTACCGCTCCTGGATAAGGGAGGATAAGCGGTGCTGGGAATTTGTATGACAAACTGATAAGAAATCATTTAGTCTTCACTCCAGAGGCTGGGATTCAAGGAAAATAGGTATGTCAAAGGTCTTATCACATGATGGTGACAAGATTTTGGTATAACAGGATGCCCCCCAAAGCATGAGTCTTAGAGTGATACGATAAACGAGAGCTTTGAGAACAAGTCATCGCCAGGAGATGAAAATGTTGGCTCGATCGAAGCATGCAGTCAAGTAGGCATCTGTAGTACATTAGTATGTTGACTCATAGATGCAAGTAACCAAACTCATAGTTGTAGACCAATACAAGGCAGATCCATTAGTGGAATAAACAAGCATGGCTACTAGAATACAACGTAGATCCATGTGATAGAGGACTCAAACTTGGACATAGCTATCAGACATACAACATTGATCTATGTCATACAGACGCAAATTTGAGCATAGCCACAACCATACAAATGTGGATCCATGCTAAATATACAAAACTCCATCACAACCTGGGGAAAAAGAAATGAGCACTTTTAAACAAATGCCCAGGGTCTTCGTCTCGTCTTCCACAAAGTACAATTCTATCCATGTGATTACAATGATCTGAAGTCAAACATGGTAGAAATCACTTGATTACCGGCCAATGATGTCAACCATTAACAAGTGCAAGGGAGATCACCATTAATGTCAATGATTCCCAAGGTACTCTAGTACAATCTACTAAGTGCGAATAGATGTCCTGATGTCAAACACTCAGTCGATTCTATCGATCAAAGGTCAATGATGTGAACCGATGTTGAGAGCGAGAGAATCTGTCATTAAGGCATACAGATCTCAAGGTACTAAATATTGTTTCTAAGACTATATCTCAGATGATGAGCTGATGTCGACAGGAATAGTCTTGTCGAAGGAGGGCCATGATGAGTCCCACATCGATGACATGAAACTCGAAACATAGTTTTGGAATGATGTGAATGTAGTAACCATATGACTGACTCAAAGATACTGACACAAAGGCTGTGTATATTGCAGAGGTAAGACTTCTTTAGATCCCCTTTGAACATTGGGTAGAATGACAAAATGACTTGGCAGCATGACTAAACAGGACAGATACACAATGCAAAAGTGGACAATTCATTCTTTTGAAAGACTCAAAGGATTGACATGACTCATGAAATTGGATCATCAAGGAGATCAGTTGAATACCCAATTGACTGACATGATTGTGTAGACAAGTGCCATGTTCAAAGGTAACGACAAATGACTGCCATTATTTGAAAAATGTTTCCCTGTCCCATTTCCCCCATCATGATTAATGAGTGCCTCTTTTCGGTTTTACGAGTTCAAAGAGGGTAACAAACACTCGATATAGCTTGTCAGAAGACAAGTCCAGTCCCATATGTTTTACGAACCTGAGAGAGGATGGGTTTGTTCCCAAAACAGGTCTCTCAATGTTTAATTTAACGAGTCCACTGAAAGAAAACTCGGTGTCGTTCATGTTTAGAGAGTCTGAACGAATACAAAAAAGACTCCATGGGGGTCCTTTTTTGTATGATTTAGTCTCTAAGGCCTGAAAAAGTGTAAAATCATACCTTATAGAACTCTTCCAATCATGATTGGTTGGAGTGTTCCTTTCTCGTAAATAGTACTATCTGAACTGAGAAAGAGATAACTTACCGTCGGATAGATGACTCTTCAAATACTTTAACGAGCGTGAATAAGACAAGATCGCTCGACAATCTTTTCATATTTAGGGAGCCTGAAAAGGGTTTAAAGAGAACTCCATGAGGTTTCTTTACACAATGTCACTCTTTACGAGCCTGGAAAGATTCAGAAATGGAATTGACTATCTTTTCATGTTTAAGGATTCTGAAAGAAGATGTGAAAATAAGACTCCATGATGTTTCTTTACACAATGTTGTATTTTACGAGCTTGGAAAGAAACATGAACTAGACTCAAAACTTTGATACTAGATATTAACGAGCATGACAAAGTGTTGTAATAAATGCACAATGACCTTTTCCATTTTGTGAAAGTATGAAAAAGACATAAACAAACTTTCCAAAGATTTTACTAAAGTTAACCTATAGATGACTCATAAACAAGTGTTAAATGCATCCAAAATCAACATCGAGGGATTATGACAAATAGATTTTGACCAGAACATAATGTAATATCAAAACTATGCTAAGTCAGACCCAAAAAATGTCTATATAAGGCAAGTAAATAGTAAAAAATCAAACATTTCACTATTTACCTCTAGCAGAGAGCACTTGGAGCATTTTTTAGCCAGATCTTCCACAGCTGATACCGGGAGTTCCCACCGTCCGTTTTCAGTCTCGTCAGTTGCAGGTAAGAGCTAAGACCTTCTTATTTCATTTCATAGCTTTTATTTTGGGATTTGATGGGGTTTTAGGCCTATTTGGAAATCTCTAAAATCCTATTTGTGGGCACCGCGGCTACCCCTTACGGGATAGGTGGTACCACCCAAGAACCGTGCCAAGATCAAGGTGGACAAGAGATGCCACCGCCTATCTCCAACAGGGCACAGGTGGTGCCAGACATGGAGAAATTAAACTAATGATATATGCAAAATTAACTCATTCTTTTGATTTGTAATGATTTAAGGATGATATTGATGTATACCATTGTTGTTTTGGTAGGTCTAGGCTTCCAAAATATGGTGATATGGAAGGAAAGAACACATGATGATGAGAATGTCACTGCCAAAAGGGATCCGGTTTGTATCGTCACACTCTAGAACTATGGAATTCTAAAGTTCTTCCAGACACCAAGCATGGTGCCCCATGAGAGACTACTGGAACACATACCGAGAATGTGGAATCCACAACATCAGTATTTCAAGGTGGGGGCACATATACTTATAGTGGAGGTAGAGGATATCTGCTTCTTGACTGGCCTATCGAGACGGGGTGCCCCTATCTCGCTGACAAGTTCTCATGATGGGGACATTACCACTTGAGAGCTCATAGATCGACACTGTGTACTAGGTACAGGTACATCAAGGAAGAAAATCCCCATCAGGGCAGTGACCGACAGGGCTCTACAGATTGTTCTGTTCACCATGCGAAGGGTGGCAGGGAGCCAGGGTGTACATTAGGCTTCCAGGGCACATATGTTGTATGCCCTAGAGGCAATGGCACCTACGGTGTTCAATTGGGAAGAAGCATTGCTTCCAATCTTCAAGGATCAGCTGACTAAATGTCGGCAGGGAGAGCTAAAGCAATTCAGCTTTGGTTCCATCTTAGCTTGTTTCTTCTTTGATCAGGTCCCCCAGATGAGGCCCCAGGTGACTTTTCGGAGTCTGAGAGCACGGGACCCCTGCATGCTGAGGTGGGTCCAGATCATGGCTTGCACAGGAGTGGGTAGGGGCAGAGTGAAGTTCGGTGACGCGTTCTTCAGATGGCTACAGGATCAGATGCTCATGGTTGAGGACTATGCCTATGTGGGCACAGATTTCACAGGTGATCCTAACCTACCACTCCCACCTAAAGGGCAGTGGGGAGACATTGGTAAGAAACAAGAAACCCTAAATATGAAAAATTATATTTTTTATGTTTTTATATTTTTTATGATAAGTGATGAGACCTGTTTGTCTTCATGCAGATGTTGGAGCAGTGAGGCCTACAGGGGCATCTCTATTAGATAGGCGAGCTAGAGCTCACTTCATGCCACAAGGTTATGATATCACCGAGGAGCTGGAGTAGAAACTTGAGAGGTTGAATCTGGACATCCCAAATGCTGACATAGATGACCTCCCGATCAGATATCAGAGATCTATGGCGGGAGTACCAGGCATATTCAGCAGGCTACTATGCAGGGTGGCTCGAGTAGTGATGTGCTATCATGAGCACCACTAGTGGGTGAGACATGTATATTGAAAGCTAATAGCTTCAGGATTTTGTATGATGATTTTTCCTAAAAGCCTACATGCTTCAGATGAGGTCTCGGGACCTATTTTTTGTAAAATTTTCGTATATATATATACAGACTTTTACATGATGTTTATACGTTTCAAATGGATGAATGCATTTTCTATGAGTTATATGTGTCTTTAAATGTTTATTTACAATGTACCAGGTTTTATTAACATCATGAATGGGCAATATGCCAATCTAGGATGTAATTAGCCAATGAATCAACAACTACATTATGTTCCCTAGGGATATGCCTATATGTAATGGTTCCAAATGATCTTTCTAACAAACGTACCCTCCGAAAAAGGTGGAGGAGCACCGAATTCCTAATGGTGTAAACATGGTTTAAATGACAAACCATGAGCTGAGAGTCCATCAAAACTACTAGATCATGAACATCCTGGGAGGCAGATTCAGTTAGAAGACCGATGACTACTTCATACTCGGTGATGTTATTAGTAGCGGAACCTAAGAAAACCACTCCTGAACTGACCAAATCTTTAGCTGGGGAATAGAGAACCCAAGCAGCCGAGGCTAGATTCAAGGTGTGGTGGAAAGCACCATCAACAAAGCCGTAGAAAGCCATCTGCATGACCAAAACATGGTATAAACAGATGCGGACACTAAAACTCAAAACCATCTTGAAAATACTAAAAACACACTGAAAGTCAATCAATATACATATATCTAAGATACTATCCAAGAAGACCTAGGCATAGTACCTTTTCAGGTACAACCCATTGCGAGGTTTCCCCAAAGGGATCCCATCATAATCTACCAACTCATAGGCTCCTTTCTCTAACACCTTGGAAATAACAAAAGGTCCATACCACATAGACTCAAACTTACCCTTTCCTAGCTTGTCATATCTCTGGTCATAAGTCAAAACTAGGTCACCCTCGTTGAAAACATGAGGCTAGACAGATTTATCGTACTACACCTTGACGCATTTCTTATGTGCCTTATTAGCCAAGGCAGCATCTCTACGAGTCTCATCAAGGTTATTCAAGTACAAGAATCTTGCTTCCTCTGTGAAAGTGTCCGGGAGAAGTTCGACAGCAAGTTGCAAAGATGTAATCTGACATTGGGTAAGCAAGATAGCTTCAAGTCCATAGACAATCTAGAATGGCGTGAAACCAATAGATGTTTTCATGGAAGTTCAATAAGCCCAAAGAGTGGAAAAAAGAACAAGATGCCAATTGGATTTATGATCTCCAACCATCCGACGAAGCATAGTTTCAAAACCTTGTTAATGGCCTCTACCTGACCATTAGCTTGCGAATAATACGGCGTAGAGTTTTCATGGCGAAAACCTAGCTTGGCACTCAATTCCTCCATCATGTGATTACGGAAATGAGATCCGTGATCAGTGACGATGGACAGCGGAACTCCAAATCTAGCTATGATATGATTGAACAAGAAGAGAGTAGCAGTCTTACCATCTTCTACATATGTAGGCATGGCCTCAGCCCATTTTTTAAAATAATCCATGGCTACGATGATGTAACCATTCCCCCCAACTGAGTTAGGCTTACAATGCATGAATTCAATCACCCATTTGGAGAAAGGGCCAATGGTAATGATGGGGTGAAGCGGAGCAGGATGGGTGCGCTTTTTGGGATAAAAATGTTGGCATGGTGGGAATTTCTTAACAGCCTCATGACAGTCTTTGAAGACAGAGGGCCATAAATACCCAACGTGAAGAATTTTGTGGGTTGTAGCCATCTTAGATAAATGACTGCCACATGCTCCAGAGTGTCAATCATTCAGCACGTGTTCATCCTCCTCATGAGTGAGGCATCGCCGAAGAATGGAATCAATCCCACATCTATACAAGGTATAATGCAAGATAATATAGTATTTCGCGTGGTGCCAGATGCGGCGACGATCATCACGAGATAGATGTGGCTGAAAACACTGGGTCTGGAGATAAATCAACAAATCTCCATACCAAGGATGAGTAGTGCTAATAAGGAACAGGAATTCATCTAGAAATGAATTGCTGGGCTCATATTCCATGGTAGCACAGGGAAGGTCACATATAAGCTCGGCAAAAACCAAGGATTTATTTGATGTAGCCTTGGTAAACTCAATATCAAACTCCTGAAGGATGACAATCCAATGGGAGTACTTGCCCCCGAGTACCTGACAGGTCAGAATGTAGTACATCAGGTTCTAGTCTGCCAATACAGTGGTAGTGCGAAGCAAAATATAGTGACGAATTTTTTGCACGGCAATGAACGTGGCCAAAGCTAGCTTCTCTGCATGTGAATAATGGGTTTCAAAATCAATAAGATTCTTACTGTTGTAATAAATCACATGCTCCTGACCGGGAGATTGTCCTACACTAAAACCATGGCGATGGTAGTAGCAGAGGCAGCAATATACAAGAGAAAATCCTTTGAATAGTCTGGGTGGTGTATCACAGGTGAATGAGTCAGAGCATGCTTAATACTATCAAAGGCGCATTGGGCCTGGTCATCCCAGAAGAATGGAGTGTTCTTCTTGAGAAGATGCATATAATCGTGCATTTTCTCAGCGAAATTGCACACAAAACGATGGAGAAAGTTTTCCTTCCCCTACAAACTTTGGAGTTCAAGGATGGTGGTTGGGGCTGGTAGATTAATAATGGAGGAAATATTCAAAGGATCCATCTGGATGCCATCTTTGGATACCACAAATCCAAGCAGACGTCCCGTCTCAACGCAAAAAACACATTTATGCGGATTGAGCCATATGTTATAATGACGACATCTCAGGAATATGTCTCTAAGATGACCAGGATGGTCCTCCCGTCGCTGTGAATGAGCAGGGAGGTCATCAAGGTATGGTTCAACAATATGTTTAATGTCGTGAAACGCATAGGACATCACACGTTGGAACATGGCGCTAGCGTTTTTCAAGCTGAAAGGTAACTTCTTATACGTAAAGGTTCCCCATGGGAAAATGAATGTTGTCTTATGCTGATCAGTGGGCAATATCTCAATCTGATTATAGCTGAAAAATCCATCCATGAATGAAAAGATGACACTTCCAGCACAGTTGTCTATAATCTTATCGATGTGCAGGGTAGGAAAGTTGTCTTTGGGACAAGCTTTATTTAAATCCCTAAAGTCGATGGAGACTCTAATGGTGCCCTGCTTTTATTGACAGGGACAACATTCGATACCCATTCTGTCAGAGGTACAGGATAAATAAAACTAGCTTTCAGAAGTTTCTCAATCTCAGCTTTAATAGTTGTGCCCTTCCTAGGATGGACTTGCCTAAGTTTCTGCCTGACAGGTTTAGCCGTGGGATAAGTTTTAGTCTCGTGGACCACAATGGAAGGGTCAATACCAAGCATCTCTTCATAGGACCAGGCAAAAACATCACAGAGTTCCTTAAAAAGTGCCTTATATGCTTCAAAGTCATCTGTGGAGCAGTTCTGCCCAACATGAATGTGCTCAATAACATCAGGCTTGGTTGATATGTCAGTTGGGTTCATCTGAGTAATGTTGCAAAGGTTTCCTTCAGAATCTATATCTTGCAACAATATAGGACTTTGCAGAACGTTGACAATATCAGTAGGAAACAAGGATGCAAAATCATGGCTGCCCGAACTGGTATTGGGGAGGAACATGGATCTATGATGGTGATCCTCCCAAATGGGCTCATCCATGTTCATGATCTCTATAATGGACTCATCAGAAGGAAAATTCGTAGAGAGATAGTCTAGAACCGGAAGAGAAGGTTCTAACCAGTACGGTAAATGGTAAGGATCCGAAGCCACTAAATGAATGTCATTAGTGTGATCATCGAAGCAAGTTTGAATGGTGTCATACATGGCTTCGTGCGGACTCAACATGGTGGACTCAACAAAATTTGTACCCGGGGGCTCAATATCAAATGAGGCGATCATATGTACTGTCGCGGTATTCGTGCTAGGAGGAGTAGAGGAAAAAATCCCCATAAGGGATGAATCCTTCAACATACCTACCCCAATCGACTGGTAAGGAGGAGGGGACTGACATAACATGGGAATGTTATTGTCCATGGAGGTAGTAACATCCAGTGTACAGAAATCAAGCTGGTTGATGGTAACAATTCTCCTGAGATGCGGGAATCGGAGTGTTTGAAATACTGTTGAAGCAACAGCATTCATGGAATAGAACCAATTCCTTCCTAAAAGGAGGTTATAATCTAGAGGGGCATCTACCACTTCTACTTGGATGGAAATGTTTTTTCCCCCCAGCTCTACCGCGAGGGATGATATGAGGCCGTGAGGTTGGAATCCCTATCCATCAAAGGATTTAAGGGTCGTAGGTGATGTAACAAGCTCGGGAGAGCCAAGATCTTTCCAACAAGTCAGAGATAAGACCGAGGTCGAAGCTCCTTCATCTAGTACCGTTTGAAAGACTTTCTTTCCCACTACTTTTGTAATGATCTGAAAAGAAATTTTATGTAGTAATATAGGTTTATAGTTCTCAACATTGAAGTGAATCAAGTTACTATTATCTAGGTCTACAGCTCCTAATGCAGTCAACAATTTCTTGCGCTGTGTAGGGAAACTTTGGATTACTTCTAGCATAGACATCGCACAAGGTGCTTGAGTGAGGTCTTCAACCACATTATAGAATTGAGCAGCTTGGGCATTGGGATCAAAGACAGCCTTCTGAAGAGTACTCTTTGGTGGGCACAAAATCATGTCGAGAGTAGGCTTCTTGATAGACAAGGGAACAGTAGACGAGGATTCTAGAGAACTAGTAGAGGGAGCTTTCCCTGAAGAAGATTGATCTTCTTGCTTATCTGCGGGTTCATCATAATTCTGGCTTCGAGTTTGTAGATGGATGGTATCTAAGGACATCATACAAATTTCCTCTGATGAGCTAGAGTTACCTTGGTTCGACATGTGGTCTACCAGCTGTTGTTGAGAGGGAAAGGGATCCCTAAGTACTACAGGTGTGGGATTAGACTTCAAAAAATGGGAGATTTCATCCCAATAGGGACACTCCTTTGAGAAGTGGTCACCACCACATAACAAAAAAGGGTATTTATCCTTCCTTTTCCTTGTGTTGGTGTCATTATGGGTTGATTGTGGGGTCTCCTGCTGGTTTCCAGGTTTTTTATTTCGATTTTTACCTTTCTTTTTATTACCCGAGGTTTGAGTACTTTGAATAGAATTGAACTCGGTAGAAATCTTGGGAGTCGAAGGAGTAACAAGTTGGGTTTGCTTGGCAGGTTTTTCTATGGATGGGGACTGGATTGAACCAACAATCCCATCCATAGGTACTTCTACTGATGGCTTGGAAGGGTCAGTACTGGGGCAAGGAGCTTGAGGAATCAGGTCATAAAGAGTCCCAGATTGGGAATAAACCAAGTATAGGTACTGAGCCCGACTAATAGCCTACTCTTCGGTAACGGCACCGCCCATGGCCACATCTCGGGAAATAGGAGGAAACAAGGACTTAGTGAACCAATTAGCTAACAACTGATCCGGAATAGGGGCCTTAATAATCCTTCTCTGCCTTCTCCACTCATGAATATGATCAGAAATGTGGGTGGAGGTGTTATGTCACAAAGAAGTTAAAAGATCAGTGCCCATTTCATAACGAATAGGGAGATGAAAGTGTGTTGTTTCCGCCTTTCACACACCTTGGTCATGTGGCAAAAATCTTCAAGCCACTCAGTGTGTCCTTGGGGGCAAGTCTCGAGTCAAGGCTGTCACCTTGTTCTTGACTCCTCCGTTTAGGCTCAACTCCTAACGAAGCCAAGGGGGGTAGACCCTATTAAGTTACTAAGGATGATTTCTTAGTGTGATGATGTTAAACTGAATCAGTTACTTAGGATTTTGAATATTTTAACTATAGACAATTAAAGATGATGAGATGCGAAAATAAACACACGGAAGCACAAAGCCGATACACAATATATATATGAACCAAAAATGACCAATGCCTTAAAATGGAGTCAAAAATATAATCAATATGCTTGCATGTTCTTGAAGTGAATGTTTTTCGATTGCATCTTGGTATGTTTTAAGTTAAAATTGAAGTATGAGTTGATTAAATTAGGCTAAGTGGGGACTCCAGATATACCCGAGAGTACTTGGAGTATGTCCAAACTAAACCTTCACGGCTACCCACAAGGAATATGTGGGCTGAAATGGAGTCTCTGGGGCTATTGTTCATAACGCACCCATTAGGGTGTGATAGAGATCGGGCCCTGAGGTCACTTTTCAGAAGCTCCCGCTTCCTTTGGGTATTTTTCCACCGTAGAGGTTTGATCGAGGTGTTGGAATTTCACCTGATAGTTTGTCAATTGGGGAGGGTGAGTCCTAATTATGCTAGTCACCCAAGTGATTTTGATACAGCTTGACTGATCGGACGAACCATATCCAAGTGTAGAGAATACGCACTGGAGTCTTGTTGGTTTTAGTAAGTTTTAAACTGGATGTTCTTGTTTAAAAGAAAAGCCTCCAAGAACCTCTTTCGATCCAAGTGGATCTCAATCGGGGAATCGAGGAGGGGTAAATTTTATAGTTGCTTATAAATAAAATGTAGAATAAAGAAAAAATATACACAATTCATATTTCTTAATTAATCCTACCACGAATCTCTTTCCCCTTTTGGGTCAATAGGGAAATCGTGGGGTAAGTATTACGATTACTTTGAAATGTGAGATATGGAGTATGGAATTAATAAAAATATCAAGTATACTACCCTGCAAATTAGATCAATTCTAGTAAAAATTAAATAAGCAGAAAACAACGAAAAGGGCACCGACACGAATCCCCCCAGGGGGGATGGGGAATGGGCTCGAAAGAGCCTATTCAAAAAAATGATTTTATTACAGGGGTTACAATATCAAAGAACTGATAAATCACAACTTTATTGGTCCTTATACAGGCTGAAACCAAGTTTTTACAATTTTGCAAAACAATTAAGATTTTTTTGGCGAAAAGGGAGACCCCTGGGGGGATTTGAACGCTCCTGAGACCACTTCGGACAACAGCTTCCCTTTCTTTCTGTCAGACCGGCTAAAGGACATAGATCAAGTTATAATAAAATATTCCCAAAGACACTTTAAGATTACCTTTGGATCAGCCTACTTTATCTCAAAAATAATGCGGTTAAACTAGCTAAAACGACGAAAAAGGAACCAAGGAAAGCAAGCTTTCCTTGGGATCTTGGATTACTGTTTTTGAAGCCAATTAAATTGCACTGATATTTCAGAATATTAAACTTATTGAACAGCAAATGAAACTACCTTAACAGCAAGCTATGAATTTTCATTAAATTGCTTGCAAAAATAAGGTACTTTTAGCTAGATCTCTTGAAATTGAACTTTAGGTGCAAAACCAAACTAAGATATAGAATTTGGGAGGGATATTACTGATTATATATATGTTTATTTTTCTTAGTGAGATATATAAGATTAATAAGAAACCTTTTAAGTAACCGATTTGAGGAAAATTTTAGATTTTAAAGGAGAGAAAGGGGAAGAAAGGTGCTTGTTGTTGAAGCAGATCTGCAGAGGAAACTTGTTAGTGGAATGCAGAGGGGCAATGTCTTCACAAAAATTTGGATGTGTAGGGGATTCAAACTAGATCCACAGCTCATCCAATCCTTATATCCACAGCTTGTCCAATCCTTGCTACCTAAAAGCTAAACACACAATCGTGCACGAAACCTCATGAGATCTGGATATATATATGAAAAAGAAACAAGGATTACACACAAATAAACTTATTAAACATGTATAATCAAGATATTCTAACATATATTCTATGAGATATAAGAAAAACAAGTAACCTTACTTGCCCAACTATACTCCTATTGATTCAGCTGAATCGTTTAAGCCAGACAAGGTTTAGATGTAGAAATTGAGAGAAAAGCTGGCAACCTCAATAGCCGTAAGACAATGCTTAATCCACACATATGAGAGAATTACACCATTTAGCCTCCAAAGCTTCTTTATTTCAACAATTGAAAGATTACAACAGTATTACAATGGCAAGCCCTTCAGTCCAGCTCTCACTAGCTTGGAAGAGGGAGCCTCAAGCAGGATATATACAATTTATAGGCCATCCAACCCAGGGGGGGCGCAATTCCTCATGGAATCAAGTGAATTCAACTGATGGATAGTTCATCAATGCAGAACTGAGGCTAAACTGAGCTTACTTGTCAATCGGCGGCCTGATCTGGCTGACACATCAACCCATACACTGACACATCGGCCCAAAACTCATCCAAATGAGCCAAAACGTGTTGAGGAGAGAGGGAGGGCGAAATTCCCCATAAAGGATGCTCAAGATCAACTATGGATCTGATTTGAGCACCTCCTTCAGTCAAGGATTTGTCAGATCCAGTCAATCTGCTTCAGATCTGACTGATTTCAATCAAATCAGCTGAGAATCCACTGATTTATTGATTTTGGATTTGCTCCATTATTCATCAATTTATTAATTAAAATAATCAATAATTGATTTTTGGGGCTTTCTGACCTGAGTGATGGAAGATCACTCAAAACTTAGGAAAAATTGGGTCCATGGGTTTACATGGTGCTCTTAGCTTGAAAATGAGTGCCCACATGACTGAAACCGATTATTTGGCCCACTTTTATTACAAAATCAATTTTTCCAATTAAACTATTAAAAAATAGCCTAAGTTTTGGAAAAATTAAAATTTTATAAAAAACACTAAAAAAACTAAAAAAATGAAAAAATGAAAAACACCTAGGGGGACTTAGACATGTTCATATGACTCAAAAATGATGTCTAGCATGCTTATACATTGACACATAGACTCTAATAACCTCAATAGGCCCAAATGCCAAGCCGACCACCCCAACTTTGGAGGTATGGAGTGAAAAACTTAGAAATTATCAATCGTTTATTCAACAACCAATAATAACCAAGGGAAAAAACACCCTGGGCTGATCGGATTGACAAATGAAGTCTAAGAGACCGAGTCTTTTACAGACACTATCATGCTAGAAAATTTATTACAATTCCCCCATGGGGTATGAACATGTGATATGATACAACAAGAAATTCCCAGAAGTACTCCCAAAGGTCTTATTGAAGTCCGAACAAGTCAATCCTGTTCGGGTCACCAGGCTCACTTGATAAAAAGCCACTAAGTACAACTTAGGTGGTAACATTTTGGCTCCATCTAGGACACATTCTCTGACTGATCTTCTGTTCAAAGGAGAGGATGTGAGAACTCTGGAATCTCTAGGTCCTACAAGGCAATTAGAGTTTGTCAGTAACATGTATATATAAGAAAAAATTTAGCTATAAAAACAAACTAATGTACATAATTAACCTATAATGTGCAAAAAGGAAATTTTTACAAAAACTAATATACAAAGGAAAATTTTCAACATGGTACAACATAACTATAATACAACAATGTATATGATACAACAATATGATATATACAATTTAGAAATACATGCAGGGCAAGGTTTAGAAATTGGCTCTGAAACCACCAATACCACTAAAGGCATCAAACTGTCTCGATGAAAAATAGATTGAGGAGGAAACCATTCACTGGTAAGCTCAATCTTTCTCCTTCCAAGTCATTTAGATAGAAGGAGTTCATTCCTACTATTTCATCGATGATGTATGGTCCCAACCACAGGCTGTCGAGCTTTCCATGTTTCCCAGGTTTTTCCCGTCGTTCGTCCCAACGTAGAACCATGTCACCTACTTGGAAAGAACTTGGCCGGGTAGAATTATCAAAGGCTCTCTTGACCTTGTCTGAATTCTTGATACTATGGTCAAGAGAGTCTCTTCTGCTCTCATCTAGCTCGATCAACTGGTTTATTTTATTCTGGATGGCCTCCTGATCTGAGCTGAATGTCTGGAGGAGCTGATAAACTGGAAGCTTTAGATGGACTGGTAAGGTGACATCAAGGCCATAGACTATTTCGAAAGGGCTCCTCCCTATTGAACTTTTCTTAGTGATCCTGTCAACCCATAATGCTAATTTGATTTTGTTATCCCAGGCCTTCTTATTGTCGCCCACAATTTTTTTGATTATGGTCATTAAGTTCTTGTTACTTGATTCTGCTAGGTCATTTCCTTGGGGATAGTAATTAGATGAGTGAGATAGGATAATGTCGTACTTGAAACAGAAAGATGACATCTTGGACGAAATAAAGCATGGGCCATTATCCGTGATTATTCTAGTTGGCACACCGAATCTTGTGATGATTTTATCTTCTAGGAAATCCATGACTATGGCATCGGTTTCCTTTTTGGTGGGTATCGCCTCTACCCACTTGGTAAAATAATCCGTGGCGGTAAGAATCCAAGAGTAACCATTGCTCAAGTTATCCTTGAACTTACCGATGAAGTCAAGCCCCCATTGCTGAAAAGGGGCTTGGACTACTATTGGATTTAGAGGTAAGGCTTTCATTTGTTGCTTTTCGGTGAATAACTGACACTGAGGGCAAACTCTGACAGCCTTGTGCACATCTGAAAATAGGTTTGGCCAATAGTAGCATGCTCTAAGGATTTTGTGGGCGGTTGTTTTAGCTGCAAAATGTCCACCACAAAATCCTGAATGGAAATCAACCATGAGTTTCTTGGACTCAGGTTCATCAACACATCTAAGTATCAAACCATCTGGGTTTCTCCAACCCAAACCATCTTTGGTCAAACAATACTTAGTTGCCTTTAACCTTAATGCCCTTCTTTTATGGCCTAGTAAGTGATCGGGGCATGTAAGGTTGCGGAGGAAAAATATGATGTCGGTGTACTAGGGGTGCTGCTCTAATCTCTGAAACTCATCTGATACACTTTGCTCTGAATTGCTGCTCTGGAAGATTATTCCTAAATCCTTATCATTTCCTTGGGTCAACATCTTTGCAAGACCCTGTCCCTTAATTAATTTAGTAGGTCTTATCTCCAAATCATATTCCTGAATTTTTGAAACCCACTTACCCCTGACTCCTAGAAAGTCATGCTGAGACATGATATCCTTGACAGCTCCATGGGGTACATATCCAATGATTTTGGAGTAAACTATATAAGTTATGAAATGTTTAAGGGACTTGACAAGAGCATAGGCCTATTTCTCCATCGTGGTATACTTCAATTCTGAATTTTGTAAGGCTCTACTCAGAAAGGCTATGGGTTGTTCTTGTCCCTCCTTATTCTTTTGAAGTAAAACACCGGCAATGGTGTCTTCTGAGGCAAAGGAAAATATTTGGAATTCTTTGGAATAATCTGGACTAGTCAAGACCGAGGACATGGAAATGGAATTTTTGATGGACTTGAATGCATCTTTCCCTTCATCTGTCCACTCAAACTTATCATCTTTCTTTAATAGCTTTTGTAGAGGTTTCATTAATTCTGCTAAGTTCGGGATGAATCTTCTTATGAAATTGATTTGACCATTAAAGGACTGGAGAGCTTTTAGATTATGAGGTAAGGGGACTTTCTTAATAGCTTCAACTCTCTCAGGATCAACCTTGACACCATCTTTAGAAATTATGTGCCCCAACAACTTGCCTTCATCAACTCCAAAGATTGACTTGGCGGGATTCAGGGAAATACCATATTTCCGACATCTTATAAAAACCTGCCTAAGATGACTTATGTGGTCAGCTCTTTCTTTTGAAAACACAGTTAAGTCATCCTTATATATTTCAATTATTTTGCCTATAAGTTCTTTGAAGGCAAAATCCATGGCTCTTTGGAAGGTGGCACCCGCATTCAATAAGCCAAAAGGCATTCTTAGAAAT